>JAPMOR010028748.1:264230-325905 GCA_026543865.1 Argiope aurantia
ATGCTTTTGAAAAAGAAATATAGCTATTATTTATAATTGATAAATACTAAAGATATATTTCTGTAATGTGATTATTCCAAATATTTCAGTGGAAAAAAATGGAATATCACTCATGTAACGAGTATATATATCTAAAATTTAATTTCTAATTTTAAAGATATATAGAAAGATTTATTAAACGATACGACTGGATGTATTTTTTTATTATTTCGATTAAAAAAATCTTTTTATATGCAACTTTTCGTAGGAAACTAATTTTGGGCTTACATTATGAATTCAATTTTTAATTGTTCACTTCCACCCTAAGAGAAATTGTTTAGTTGATTTGTGGAGGCTACTGTCGTAAGAGTCATAGATTGATCAACCCTGATGAGTCAAATTCGAATGAAAACTTAAAATCCTCATTGGGTTTAAACGATACAGTATCTGAAGAAAAAAATTTCACAAACCAAAAATTAAAAGCATTTTAATTGGTACGAATGAACAATAGTTTTAAGATAAACAAATTTAAAATATACCAAATTTATGTCAAAATAAAAATATAATCTGATAAATTTATATAGCTAAAATAAACAAAGCAATCAAATATGACATAAATAAACCAGTTGATCTTAAAAAGTAAAATATATTAGGAGCGTTTGTTCGTCTTTGAAAACTTTAATCTGAGGAACAGGGGAATTTAAAGTAGTCGCTAAACTCTGAATCTTTCTTCACTAAAATTATTGTGTCGTGTAAAATTATTGTATTGGCTATATTGTGTAAGAATTATTATATGAGACCAGGATGGCCAAATTTATAAGAGCCAATGTGTTCTGCCCCATATATAGTTAAATTATTAGGATATCATCCTAAAGTATTAAGAAAAAGGAGAAAACGAAATTGTAAAAAAACTGTAAGAGAAATTTTGGTATTACTGAATGTTTCTTCGATTTTCAGGTATTTCTGGATTCTGAAAATATGCTTTTAATGAAGTTCAGGAGTCTTAAAAATAATCATTTGTCTTATGGATAGCAACAGAATTCATTTAAAATTTCTGTAAAAATGCTTGAAAAATCAATGGAATAAGTTGAAAAAGTTTGCTAAGCAGATTAAAATTTGTCTTATATAATTTAATATAATTTATGTAATTAGTTTGAGTTGCTTCAGTTTGTAATAAATAAAAACATTTTTCATCAAATTTTTTTGATGCAAAATAAAACACTATTTATTATTAAATTCTTGCAAGCTTTTCATTTAAGATATTTTGAAAGGACTTTAGACATATAAAGATGGAATTTACCTTTTATGTTGCTATTTGATACACATTAATAAGCAAAATCCTAGTTAAAAACCGAGGTTCTTCAGATTTAAAAAAATTTAATAAGTTACTCTTTTTGTAAGATTTTTTGATAGCTATACACACCTAAAAACTGCACTCTTCTCAGTTAAGCTTGAAGTATTTAGAGATAAAGCACCCTGCTTCTTTGAAAATTAATTCTTAAATCTGACATGTTTAAGAATTCGGGAGTGAACACATGTAGGAAGGTTATTGAGCAAAATCAACCGAAAATGTATTGTCCTTCTTTTTAAAAATTTATATTTGATTATCAAATTTCGAGTCTTTTCCAGATAAAATACTTAAAGCATTACTAAACGTTATAAAAACAAGGTTTATATCAAATTTAAAGATGATGTGTTTATTCTTAGAAAGAGAAAATTGAAAAGGCTATTATTTGATGTATTTGACCTGAAAAATTGAATAGTATATAGTGTTGTCCCAAATGTCAAAGGAATTGTTCAACTCAGAGTCACAAAACAAAGAATTTTTCGAGTTCGTTTTCGATAAGAATCAAGATGCATGGTTATTGTTATTACCCTAATTCATACCTTGATAACCAGTGAAATGTTATGTATATACATATTAATAAATATTAGAACAGGTTTAATATGAAACATAAAATACTTAACGCCATTAGGACAGAGTGTAATTCATGTGATATAAAACATCTGATGGATTGCAATTCCGAGGAAAATAAACAAAGATAAAAATTTTAACTCTTGTTTTTTTCATTGTAATCGCACAGCAAGATTTAACTTAGATATTCAGTTTTACTCAGGCTTTTTTATGGAATTATAAATTTTTATAGTATCCTATACTTATAAAAATGAAGTAAACACTTGGATATGAAGGGTGCATAAAGTAATGAATTCTTTCAAAGCAATTTTGCAGCATTTTTCAGTAATTCGGTTGTGTTGCAATTTATATCAAGTTTTGCATGGATCAGCATTGGTAAAGTAAACAATGATAAAAATGATGTGAAGTATTACTTTTTAATACACAATTTTATTATCTTTTATATACGAAATAAGCACTAGAAGATGGCTAAATCTGAAAGACTTATAAAATATTTAATACTAACGCAGAATTTTTACAGCATTCTCTTCGAATTAATCTCTTGCATATTATTTAGGAATATGGTAATAATAATAAACGCTGAAAAAATTGCTAATTTCTGAATTTATTGCTTTAAATACATTAAATATCACGAAAAATCTGGTCATTCTGTTGTAATAATCTGACAGTCCTGAATATCCTTGGTTTACAGAAGATATATTGTTTCGGTACTCTGACTAAAAATCACATGGCAGAGTAAATAAAAGTCCAATATTATGAATTTTATTTTTGATACATAAAAGCATTTTTATAGTATTCAAGAATGAAGAAAGAGTTTGAAACTAAACGGTTTAGTGATGAGGTAGCGAGAAATACAATTATACTTAACTTTTAAAAAATGCCATAAAGGTTTATAGTACATAGAAGGTTTCGGAAGAGGATGTTAGATCCATTAGAATACTTTAGACAGAAAATATTTTTCTTCCAGATTATAAAATCTGATTGAAAATGGCAGATAAGTAACCGTATTTCACAAAAACAATTATTTATTTTCATTATCACTCAAGTACTTATTGAAATTCCAAAAAAGACATTATTTTTTTTTATCTTAAGAGAAGTTATTTAACGTTTTAATCAGTTAATATTTTGCTTCTTCAATTATTAAAGTTGTTTGCTTCTTTTCAAGTATCGGTAAAGAGTACTAAAATGCTCTACGAAAGTTAAAATAAAATAAAAGTATGACTTTGAAAAGCTTAATACTACAAAAATAATATTTGTAAACTTTTTAAAATTAAATTTTAACTAATTTTGTATTTCTTCATAAATGCATCTACTTCTTGGAACTATCCCGTTCATTTAATACTAAAATTTCCCCCTGTAAGTTTGTACAAAAAGAAAAAAAAAACCTTCATTTCAGCTTTAAGTACAATTGAGCTCGATAATTACAAAACACAAAGAGCTCGCGAGTTAAAATATTTCGTTCACAGGTTTAGCATCTAAAATATAAATGCTTATAAAATTTTGCACTAAATCTGTCAAACAGTTGACCGTCTTTCAGTATATATTTTTATAACTTGCGCGTAAACGCAATAACTTAAATCAATTAAATTCGATATGTTATCTTGTGACTATAGCAGTAGTTCCTTGTCTAATTTTGATTTCATTCGATAGGTAAAAACACGTCGAAAATAAATATTCGACAATAGATTTAGTAAAAATATTAGATTCATGCCAAAGATCTATATTTCTTAATTGCTGTTCACTATTGCCATCCAAGGTAATGCCTTACCCAAGGTCCATGACTTTATGCTCGGGGAGAGAAATAAAACCGTTACTAGAGTGTGTGCGAGAAAGTTTCTGGGAGACCATTTCATCTGGCTGAAATAAGTACCATGCCCTCTTCAACATTTTCAAAGTAGAATATGTTTGAGCCTGCATTCTTAGAATCCATTAATCTATTTTTCTCGTAAAATTTGTTAAAATTTTGCTGACTAAAAAAATGAGAATTTAATGAATTTTTAATTTTTTTCAAGTAACGTAATGCATTATATTTTGTGTCTAGTGATTTAAAATAAGAAAATTTAATTTTGATGCATACTCAGGGGAAAAATTATTTTGCAAAATAGAAAAAAATGACATTAACATTTCTTTGCGCTGTTTTCAATATGAAATTTTAAATGTTAGTTTTGCCTTTTAGTCTCATTTATAAAATAAACTAGTCAAAATATAAACCAATTTCGCTTGGTTCAGTCTTTTTTTATTTCTTGATGTGGCGTTATATTTAAAATTTGTTTTGCCATTAGACTAGAATTTGAGATAATTTATTTTTTCTCTAACTGACACTAAGAAAAGTCTTGAAATTTTATTTTTATATACAATATATCACTACAGATTATTTGCATGCACATTTTATTGCATCAGAATAAACATTTTTAAAAAAATATTTTCCTTCTAAATGAAGATCCTTTGATAAAAGTTCACATATTAATAAAGCAATATTAATTGAATGACATATTTTAAAGCAATATTTATATAAAATAGAGTTCTTTTGTTTATTATATTCAATAATAGTTTAAAGCAACAGTAGTCTGAAAATAGATAGTTTTTAATAATAATAATTTCTAATAGTAAGGATGATGATGCCAGGCCACCCTTTCCTATCCAAAGATCCACACCTTTAGCTTTTTTCCTCTTTCCAACATATTTTTTTGACGCTTATCCCATCTAATTTCTGAAATCATACATTCGATTGAATTTCAAACAAAATGCAATTAAACTTACTTTCATTCACAAAGGAGCATGCTTTTGCAAGGACATTAGTAATACATACTTCAATGTACCATAAAAAATAAATGCACATTTTCTTTAATAACTATTGCTTAAAATTTCATCGAATCGTATATTAAAATCAATAAATGCAAATGAATTTTGGTTGCAAAAGAAAGTATAATGATTCTAATTAATTAGTTACACAGTTAAAATATTATTATCAAAATATTACTTTTTCACTCATGAAGGTTCAATCATCTGCCATCTAAATAACGGCGGTTGATTGAGTCTCACTGTGGGAATAAATGACAATTCCAAGAGGAATGTCCTATGCCTCCAATTAAAAAATGCTTCAAAATAAAGCATAACACTTCCAGCATGATGGAGCACTTAAAAGACTGCAACAACGTGAAAATTTTTCTTGATGGATTTCTGGTAAACAGATAGTTAATACGAAAAAAAGTATTGGACTCACCGAGAATATTGGATCCCAGTTTGACAGATTTCTTTATGTGACGATGCATGAAAGAATATTTATTGCATAATATCAGCTACAATCAATGACTTTAGAGCACCAATTGAAAGAAAAGCTAAATACTATTTCAAACTCTTAACACCGCTTCAAATTTAATTCATCGGGATTTTTAGTAGCGTCCGGAGAATAACAGTCATCAATTCAAGTATTTCGGGTATCTGGCAAAATTCTAAATTTCTTTGAGTTTTGACACTTTAGTATATGGTATTAATTACTTATGTGATAGTTGGTCGTACATTTTTGTACATTTTTGGGATTTTCTGTAAATTACAAACATAGTTTATGGAAGAAAAGGAAATAATAAAATCACCTCCAGAACTGAAAATAATATCATTATACAACTGGTAAACGTAAGGAGACTTAAAAAAGAAAAAGAGACTCTAACTTGTAAATTATAATTAATCTTATCTGCAAAACATGTGATTGTTTGAATATTTCTTATACTTACAGGTACTCCAAAGAAGAGGAGATTTCGGTGACGAATTCCGCCAAAATTTCACTCAAAACTGGGAAATGTACAAACGTGGATTTGGCGATCCCCAGCGGGAATTTTGGATTGGAAACGAAAAAATTCATTTATTGTCTTCTCAAGACGATGTAAAATTGAGAGTAGAATTGCAGGATTTCGATGACAATACTGCTTATGCCGAATATTCAAGGTAAGAAATTTGGCGCACAGTTTTCATTTCAAAATTTCAAAAGCTTTAATAACTCGAATTAAGAGATCTAAATAGGAAAAAACGGTATTAAGGTCACATAGATTTATTTCATTATCACTATAAAGACGTTTCACTTTTTCGTACACGAAGTATGGATAAAGAATTATAATCAATAAAAAATCCGACTTGAGATTTTAACGAATATTCACATTTCAGTCTTCACAGAACTCGAAAAACATATCTTTATAATTATGCCTGTCTGCCCATCCGCCAGTTTCTCTTATTAAAGACAATCTGGCGGACACAGTTATTAATGTCTGGGAACATAATAACTCAAAAACGCTTTGAGCTAGACAGAAAAAAATTGTTACATGGCCTCTACTTCACATTTGAAGATTTTTATCAAATTTGGAACAAAATCCATTCCGAGGAATGTGTCGGTATTATTATTCTTGTGCAAAGGAACACGATAAATACAAAACAAAAAGAGCTAGATGGATGAAATTTGCTAAGCAAATTTTACATCTAAGATGGAGATAAATGAAATTTGAAACCATGTCTGTTAATTGCCAATGGGTTGATCGTCTGTTGGTTTGTAGTTACACAAGCATGTAAATGCACTGCTTTAGTTATATGGAATTTGCTGTCTGATCTTGTGATTTCGCTTGTACTTCTGTGGCAAATTTTATTTTAAATCGGTAAAAAAATGTCTGAAATACATATTTGGTTTTCTGGTATTTGTGTGTATTTAATCCATCCCAGCTAGTAATTGCCAAAGATCGCTTGCTGTTAGGCTCCTTCCTAACTATTGTTCATTAATGACATGCATGGAGTTACTAATTCACAAATATGTTTATTATAGAATATACAAGAAAGTTTTTGAAGTTGCATTTGCTTGTCTGTTTGTTATATTGGTAACTAAAATTGGAACAAGCTAGATAAATGAAATTTTGTATGTGACCGTTAATAGAAAATATCTATCTTTATCAAATTTTAATTGACCTGTGGGTCTATCATGTGATCTGAGAGCATATAAATACCATAACTCCGAAACACTTCAAACTAGATCAATGAAATTAGGTACATGGTTTTATCACCAAAACTGATGATTAGAACCAAATTTCGTCTCAGTCCACCATCGAGTGTGTTTTGTTTTATTGTTTTTTTTATTTTACATCTGTTTGTGTGTAAATGAACGTGGTAAAATAAAATGACAAAGCTAGATACATGCATTTTAACGCATTATATTTACAACACAATTTAAAAAGATGAGTTAAGAGGAAGAGGCACTGTTGCAAAATGCTTATTAGTTTCTTTAGAATGTACATAAGCTAAATTCAAAATGCGCGGTATTGTGGAAATAAACGAGCAAGTCAAGGTTAAACACTTTCAATGGTTAGCTTTAGTATAGGTATTCTCATTTTTTTATTTAATTGTTTCTTCGTTAAAGGCTGTAAGAGGCAAAAAATAAACTGCGTTTCAACTAGCATAGGAAGTAGAAGCAAAAAGAAACGAGACTGGTACTCTATCTTGAAGAATAACACACGTCAATTGAAGTCACTTGCTATATATTGACCTTGAACCAACCAATACAAGAATCTACAATTACAAGATCCTGCCTCTTCTGTTTAGCAGAACATTGAATAAATTTATGTACTATGTTGTCGCATTTGTTAAGACTGTGAAAATAGAGTCGAATACTGAAATTCTTGGAATTCTCGATGAGCTTGAATCATCTTCATATACCAAATATTTTTCTTATATTATGATAATTTTTAGTGCATTCGAGGAAATCGAATACAGCTAAAAGAAGGGCTCCTTAGTCTGCTGAGACCTATTTAAGCACAAATTTGGTAGATGTGTATTTCAAACCAAAATCTTCAGCCAGAATGATGTGCTGAATTAAACCACAATTAATGTGGCATTCTTTAGATAGCTTTCAAGTTGTCCAATGACTTCCATGTACAGATTTGGGATGCTTTTATATTTGCAATACTTCAGATGTCATAGTTTCCGACACTTTCAAAGCGATGTTGGATATGTCTGGACAATTTGCAAACTCTTATGCCATATATAGATCATATAGTCTTCCTCATACATTATAAGACCCACCATAAGTATCACCAAACTTTTGGCAAAATTCTTGTTTTTTGCTTAAAAATTTTTACTATATAAAGTGTGACTAAAACACAAAACGTACATTTGTTAAAGCTTTGCTGAACAGAAATGGTGGGAGCTACAATCTTGAAAGTTTTAACACGCGCCGGTGGGTTTAAGGCCAAGTTTTTTTTTTTTTTTTTTTTTTTTTTTTTTTTTTTTTTACCGAGTACCGAGTATTTTTTTTTCTTAGCGTGTTCTGGGCCTGTGGATAGACGGCAGCACCGATAATTTTTTTTTATCACATTTCGTAAATCGCGAGTATATAGTTGATTGTAAGAAATTTTTACACTTAGCATGCATTCTTACGATGATCATGATTTATCTCATATCTATTCAAAACAATTAGGTGGATAAAATGCGAAAAAAAAAATTGATATATTTTTTTTTACTTTAATATTTTTGTCAAAAATTCTATTGCTCGTAGAAATTCAAGCTTTTTTAAAATACAAGTATTGTTCTTCTATAATATTTCACCTGCCACTCCATTATTTACAGATTCAAGCAACTATTTTGACAGAAATTTTCTAATAATCCAGCTAAATAGTCTGTCATGGTTACCTACTTTGATAAATTTCATCTGAAAAAAAATATATTTTTCAGTATTATATTGTATTTTGTACAAGAATGTAATCCGTAAAAATTACGTAAATTTTCACCACAAAGCATTTTATTCTGATTATTAAAATATTTTTGAGGAATTTTCTGAGAAACAAACATTTACTTTTGAATTAGCTTGATCTTGCTTTTTTCAATTCTTAATTGTTCGAAATGGTGTATAATTTAGAAAATACATATTGTATTGACTTGCATTCTGTATTTGTAAATGTAAAAAGAAGAAAATTTAATTATTTACCCACTTCTCTTACTCTTGATCAGGATGAATTGAAATTTACTAAACAAATGATGAAAATATTTAGATTGGAATGTGGACATGACGTCACTCTCTCCTTCATTCACTTCACTTCATATTATACCTCAAAAGGAAGATTAAAATAATACAATAATACAACTCGAAGAAAGTGCAAAAACATTTCAATTCCAAGATGAAGCAATAACAAAAGAGGAGAGAAACGCAACTCCTCATCTGGGGGAAAAGTAGGAGGAAAATAGCTCGACTTATCTTCCGGTGGCGAGCGATGGAGCATAAGAGGAACGCTTCTCTTTTGCCATATTGGGTCTTAGATATTTTATAGAACTATAGGGCACGAGGGGGATTTTTGGAATCGAATACTAGGCATAAATTAATTAGCTAAAAGTAAGCCATTTACATATGTTAAAATTCGAGCACAGATCAGGTGAAATCCATATACATTTCAAGTGTTCCATGAATTGAACTGAAAGTTAAATCAATACGACACCTTTTCAAAACAAAGAATATCATCTAGTTAGATAGAATAGAAATTTATACAACTTAAGAACTGATAAATCTAAAAATGATCGTTATTATTATAAATTAGAAATTATTGATAGATATAAAATAAATTTTAAATGGTCGAAGAAAATCAATTGGAAGAGCGAAAATAAACTTTACATATGCATGTGGCTTTCAATACGTCACATAGGATCCTGCGTGACATAAATTCAAACAATGAGAGTTTAATACATAATGAACAAAGAGTAAGCCAATTTGGATTTAAATAATAAAATGTGCCATATTTTAGCTCTGTAAAAGCTAATATACTTTCTATATTGTCAAATGAATATCCTTTGCATATTGATTCGGCTATCGAAAGAGATTCGGAATGGCTAATTTCAGTTGAATCCAGCTTCTATTTAGATGCCAGCGATTAGGAAACTCCATTTAGATACGGAGCATTTCTGCTCTTCTCGGCCGAAAATAAACCGTTTTAGATTAAACAGTTTGGAAGTGAATCATGCTACTGTTTGTCACCAGGACTAATTCATGCATGAGTTGTGTGGATGCTTGCATTTAATGAGGTTAATCAGTAGTAGTTAGAAAAGTGAGGTTAATTTAGCAGAATTCAGAAGGTAACAATAGCCTTCTTAGAGCAGACTTTGCTACTTTAAAATGTTATTTGTTTGTTCATTCCTTCCTATTCCTACATCATATTCTTTTCTCAAGGTGAAAAATATGTAAGAAAAATAAGTAAAAAAATATATATCAAAAATGATTCGACTAAAAATTAATTAGATTAATTAAAAACTGGGAAAAGTGAGGAAAAGTACAAATTATTGCATATCCCGAATTCAAGCTTTTCTGGTGTGAAATTTTATCATTGATTTATTTGTTCCAATTTCGTAAAGAAAATCTTGCGAAGCAAATAACTATAAAGGAATGACGAAATAATTACAAACGAATAAAAGGCTCTTAATAATTGAAGGCTTTTCTATTCCTTAAATCTCTTTTCCTTTGTTTAACTATTTACAAAAGATCTTAAAAAGGAAATAAAACAGATAATGGAAAAAAATCGATTTTATTAAAAAAGAAAACATTTTTATTATGAATTTTAAAGAGTGCATAAATATCGAGGTATGAGCTGACTTCAACTTATTAGCAATTTTATGTAAAGTGTCTGAAGTTAAAATGGCCTCTCTTATTTTAAAATAAAAATGTTGCTGTTATAGTAATGTTAAAAAGAAGGAAAAAACAAAACAAAATGTGGTTATTAGTGGTATCTATCCACTTTAATTTTTTAAAAGAATCTTTTTTGGCACGTTTGATTTTCTGTTTCTATTTTAAAATTTCGCAGAATACCTTTTTTTTATTTTCTTACAAATGAAGTATACGTAGAGAGAGTATTGTAATTATCAAAAACTCGATTTGACGAATTTCCACACTTCAGACCTTCAGACGATCGAAAAACACGCATATTTTGGAATTACTTGTTTGGATGGAAGCATGATAACTCAAGAGCACTTTGAACTAGACAAATGAAATTTGATATACAGTCTTTACACCAAATGTGTAGATTTATATCCCATATTTTACAAAATCCATTGATAAGTAGTATGCCTTCCCGGTTGTTGAATAAAAGTTAATTTCAAAACAAAGAGAGCTATATGGATAAGATATGGTACACAGCCTTAGCATCTAAGGTGCAGATATAAATTGAATTTGGAGTGAAATTCTTCAAAGGGTTGACCATCTGTCGCTCTGTACTTTCATCGCATGTAAAGTACTAAAAAATGAAAAGACTGAAATTTCATATTTTGAACTACAATTGTAGAAATGTATCAAATTTGGGTTTCAATCAGAAAGGCTTCCAAAGGCCGGAACGCGTTCAAGATGCTCATTTGATGTTTTGATGTGTATTATCCGCATCTCATTGATTAAGTGCCAAAGATCGCATTTTAATATGCTTTTTCGCAATTACTGTTGTTGTTGTTACTTATGGTACTTGCCAAAGAAAAGCATGCTGACAAAGTCAGCGATTTAAGCGGCTTTGTGCAGTAGCTTCTGAGGGTGAAGGCCCCTGAGCACCCGAGAGCAGAAGTCTGACTTCTAGCTCATATGAAGATGAAGCTCACACATTCGCTTGCACAACCTATTTTCACAGGGGGGTTCTTTTACACATCTCACAGATAGAACACAGTGTAAAGAACAACCATGCCCGAACCCGGACTGGAACCCGGGACGCCCAGATCATGGGGAAAACGCGCTACCCCTAAACCAGGACGTCGGTGCAATTACTGTTCACTAATGAATATGGTTACGCACATTTATTAGAAAATATGCGAGAAAGTTCCGGGGAGATCATCCCCTCTGGTTGAAGTTATTATGGCCAGTGAATATAATTCGGTCATTTTCCTATTTTTGTCAATACATTTTTATTAATTTTTTAGAACTTAAAAAAAATAGACAACTTCCTTATTTTTATGAAGAGAGCTTAATTATTTCTATTTAAAATAATTTTAATGCAAAACAAATGAATTACAAAACCCAAAAATTTTCCAAAAGACTGTCAAGAATTTAGTCAAAATGTTTGAAATCATCCTCAAAAACACACTAGAGAGGTCAGAATGAAGATTTAAACATTTTTGAGCTTTGAAGGTAAACCCGTAGAACCGCATGCATGTACTACAGATATTAGTGGTCCTATTTCTTTTCAATTAACTTTAAAATATCTTTAGTGATTCATACGAGAATTATAAATGTTTTGAAAACAATTCTCGCATATTACTGAGCAGCAATACATACATATCTTATTAGATTCAACTCTACATTAACTTTCTTTAATTCAGTTACTACATGTAAAAAGAGTAAAATTACGAGATCAAAATAAAAGCGGACCTTATAATTATACTCGCACTGTGTATAATTATACTGTGGACAATTTCAAAAATCTTAAATGTATATGTATATATATATTTCGACTCATAGTTAACGGATAACCATAACCGTAAAATATTGAGAATGATTAAGTTTGCCGAAAAAATCACACACACAAGCGAAATAATGAAAATTAATAAAAGCATTTTTGGAATTTAAAATGTTTATAGATGTTCAAATGATCGAGTTTCCTTTAAGTACTGTACTGAATGAAATTCGAAATTTTTGTTTATACTGCAACTTGAATCTGAATTAGTTTGGGAAATCTGAACAAATCTACGGATCTGCAAAGCACAAGAAGCGCGAAAGAACTGTTAGAAACTTTTTTTTAATTTCTTAATTATAAATTTGCATTGATATTTTTTCTAGTAGCTTAGCTGACTTTTTTTATTTATTTATGTTCTAAATATAAGATAGTATTTCTAAAAAGAGTTGATAAGCTGATCTAGAATAAGCGTTTTTGAGGCATTAAATTAATGCAGCTTTGCAAATTTTTTTAATTTTATTATAATTAATCCTTGTGATACATTTTCTTAGATTAAACTTGCCATAACGTAAATAACGTAAATGAATGTTATACATTATTATTTACTCAGATTAAGGCCAAAATGATATATCTGTTTGGCATTCTATTTACCAACACTAAATGTAAGACAACCAAAATGGGGTAGAGAGGAAGCCATATGGTCTATTAACAATTCGGATTTGATTGTCTCTACCTGCCCATATGATTTATTCTGATCATTTCTACCGTATTTGACCCTTTTTCATGAATTAATATTTAAATTGGCATCAATTGCTTGTATCACTTTTCTTCATAAAGCGTTTTTATTGCTAGCATTTACATGTAAGTGATTTATTAAGGTGATAAATTGGGTATTTTATTGAGATTGTGACTTACTTTCAGAGTAAAATAGTTTAGTTAAATTTAAGTTTAAGAAAATTAACTTTTTTGCTATTATATAATGCAAATCAGGAAATACAGTGAAAAAATTATATATGCAGAGGCCACCTAGTGAATATTAGCCTACAGGTACTAATCTATCGTGCTATTATGCTCGTTGACTATGATGTGTATGCTTTCTAAAAGTATGCTAGATATATCTTGAGTAGTATACTATCAATCTTATTCTATCGCAAATCTGTGATTAACCAAAGTTAAATATAGAAGAGAACACTAGAAAAGACACTAATGATAAAAGTGGAAACACTGAAGAATTACTACTTATGCAATTATTGTTAAACGTGTGCATGGACATGTGGTTATATTAAAAAAATGAATATTAGATTCTTAAATAAGACAATGAATGGAGTGTTAGAAAAACTGATAGACGGTGGGTCAATAAATTCCTTTGAATTCACTGGTCTGCAAATTCATATGCAGAATGATCGATTTTTGGAGTAGATGGCGAAACCAGATATATATCCTGCTAACTATTTTTATTTATTTTTCATCGCCATTATTATTACTTTTATATTTTTGTCCTTTCGCATATGTAAAAAAATAAGATATATAAGTATAGTTTTCAAAATTTTATAAATCTTAGTTTCTTACATTGTGGATGGCAATTCCATTCGTATCATGTCATTTTCATAGATTTTTCTTTTTTTACTTAGAAATAAAAAGTTAGCGAAATCCTTTTATGATTTTTTTTTACTATCATCATCAGTATTTGATTTTCTGATTTTTTATTTTTCAGGAAACAAAGTTAAAAAAAAATTGGGATCGCAGAATTTATTAAAATATGATCGCGAATCGAAAAAGTTTAAGAAAAAGTTCTTTAAGAGCTATTATTTATTTGAAGAATGTTATTCAATATTGCAGGTTTAAAGTTGAAGATGAAAGCAAACAATACAGACTTTCTGTGGGAGGTTACCACGGAAATGCTACGGATTCTCTGAGCCTTCATGATGGGAAAATGTTTTCCACTCATGATCGTGATAATGATGAAGTTGCTTCATGTTGCAATTGTGCAGACACGTTCAAAGGTGGATGGTGGTATTATAGGTAAGTTGACATAATGCTTTAAAGTTATATTGAATTACTTTTAATTTCTTTTATGTTTATGGGAAGTCCCATGGGGGACACCTCGTAATTGAGGATGGGAAGCTTCCGGCATAATGATTGGTTCTCACCACCCTTGTGGGTACACGGTGAGGGTCTGGCTCCTCCCATCGATGACGAGATGTGCTTCCTTAGGGAAGGTTGTACCGTGGCCGGTGATGGCCCTTAGGACTCAACCACAACTCCCGCCAGTGTTGCTGTTGCAGCGGTCCGGTCATTCAGATTCTTCCGTGTTTCTCTGAGCCTTCATGATGGGAAAATGTTTTCCACTCATGATCGTGATAATGATGACGTTGCTTCATGTTGCAATTGTGCAGACACGTTCAAAGGTGGATGGTAGGTAAGTTGACATAATGCTTTAAAATTATATTGAATTACTTTTAATTTCTTTTATGTTTATGGAAAGTTCCATGGGGGACACTTCGTAATTGAGGATGGGAAGCTTCCGGCATAGTGATTGGTTCTCACCACTCTTGTGGGTACAAGAAAAGATGAGTGTCTGGCTCCTCGCATCGATGACGAGATGTGCTTCCTTTGGAAAGGTTGTACCGTGGCCGGTGATGGCCCTTAGGACTCAACCACAACTCCTGCCAGTGTTGCTGTTGCAGCGGTCCGTTCATTCCGATTTTTCCGTGTTCTTTACGGCGGGTCGGAATAGCCAGTTTGTGTCGGTGGTTATGTTTACAGGGAATTATTAAAATTTTTTTAATTACATTAAAACTTTACTCATCTTATAATATAAAACTGTTTGTATTTTTATATTTCAAAAAGTAATTCCAACTTATTTATGATATTTCTGGTGTCAATTTTTAATGTCGATGAAGAATATTAAACAAGCTAAAAAAGATAATAAAGATAGTTACTCGGAAAATTGTAAAATTAGTAAAAAAATAAAACCTAAGATTATAAAATATATTAATGTTCATTATCATGCATTATATAATATGTGAAATTTTAAACATGATGAGGAATTTTGATTATTTCTGAAATATCATTTTCTTTTAAGTGAGTTAAAATTTAATGAAATCTGGATTGCTTAAGTTAAACCAGTAATTTCAATATTCATAATATAACCTTCATAAGTTTTATGAAGGTTATAGTATTAATCAGAGTTTCATTCAGAATTTAATAGAAACAAACATTTTGAAGAAAATATGGCTTTCAAATGTTTTAAACATAAATTTATAATTTTGTTTTCTTTGAATATATCAGAAACGTTTATTTCGAATCGAGTGCCTTGACGCCATTTACTCATAGCACGATGAGGCCATATAAAGATTATCTATTGGAATTCACATGTAAAATTCTGGTAAAACTTTAAAATTATGAAAACAATCATGGACATTATAAAAGAAAGACAATTTCAACTTTCCTGAATATCTAAATGAATAATTTGAAAACACAAAGTTTCAGACAACGCTTCATCTTTGCATTTGTTTTTTCGTGGTTCTGCGTTGGCAGAATAGCGCTATGTGATCGTTTATTCAAGGTCGAGATTACTAGTAATTCCATTGTTGCGACAGAATACATTAAAAGCAACAAAGAAGTATCCTCTGGTCTGAAGTTGTAATATTGCACCTATAAATATATGCAATCTTGATATGAAGAATTTACACATCAATTACTGCTTTATTCTTATTCATTGTAAAGACACAACGCTTATTTGTAGCTAATGTTTTTCAGTCTACTGAAGTTCCGTTTGGAGATTGATATCAAAAATAACTACTCAAGAAAAAGAAATTTTATTAATAAACAAAAGTGTAAGGGTGCCTTTTTCTTTGAGTAGTTAATATGAAAGGTAAAACTTCTATCCTGTAATATGAGTGTCAGAACACTTGTTTGCTGACAATCAGAGGAGGAATTTGTCTTAGACAGAAGAATATACTTGAAATGGCTGCGCACAGTTTTATATGCGAGTGAAGAACAGTTTCAGTTTTATAATAAAACTGAAATAGTTATAAATAAAATAAAACATAATAAAAATTATACCATGTTGAAGAAAAATAAATTAAAATATGTAAGTAACTATCACATTAGGTCCACGATTCATTCTGTGTTAAAAATTGAAAGGCAACATAGATAAACCATCTAGCACGTTTTGAATGATAAATAAAATTTTTATGCTCACATACCATGATTCTCCAAAGTAGGGAAAACTTTATTTCGTAAAGAAATCTCCGTTTCCACACTTTTGAACATTTTATTTTACAGCGAATATACAGAGTGATTCAGAAGTCCTTAGGTAATAAGTTATTTTTGTAATAAATTGCATACGCAAAAGGAATGAAATGTACAGCGCAAGTTGAATGGAATACAAATTTATTCAAAAGAGCAGTTGCATGATTCCTTAATTAAGATTGTGTAAGCGTCGAAATTACCATGCAAAGCTATATACGTTTCGCATTTTAATATTTTTTGTTGTGCTATTGAGAATTTAAATTATACTAAATCTGTTTTTTTATCTGGTAAATGGTTTAATAAAGAACCCCTGAAGCGGTTTTTACGACTCAACTACTTTTGATGTTTAATGGCTTTTGAACCATGCTGTGTTTTTAATGTTAATTGTATATAATAGGCATGCATAATTTCATTGAGAAAGAGAAGATGATTTGAAATGAGAAACAGAAATTAAAAATTTCAAATGTAAAATAGTTTTCCTTGTTAAAATGATCATTCTGAACAATATTATTAACCGCACGGATGTCTTTACAGTTAACCTAACTGTTCATAAATATTTTATTTCGTAAAAGGAAAATTCATATATGCCATAAATTGAGAAAAACGTCCATGATAATCTACATGAACATTATGGCGAGGAATATCATAGATTTTTTTTTTGAAATTTTCTGTTAGAATTTGATTTTCTAATTTTCTGTTGTTAATTCATCCAAATGTATGATAAGTATTATTTTAAATATTTAATTTTATTTTCTATTAAAAAAAGAATTTAAATACCTTTAACGTTAAAAAAGTGAAATTATAATAAAGAAAATCGTGAAATAGGAGGAAAAAGTTTGATCAATAAATTATAAGAATTAAAAAAAGCGCTTTTAGCTGGTCACAGTCATATTATTATGTTGACGGCTCACAAAAAAAGACTATTGTTCTCACAGACTATAACACATAATATAATATTTTATTTTAGAAAATAAAGATGTTTTAAATATTTTTATTCAGAAACAGATCGACCTTTAAGATTTTTGTTTCTGTATTTTACGAATTATTTAAATATTTTCAATTTTCCAATTTTCCAATTTTTATTTATCTTAAAAAACTGCACTCGCTTCGACTTCTGGGGATCTTTATGAAGTGAAAATATTCTAGCTAACACTTTCAATAAAATCAAAGAGAAATTTAAAAATTAATAAATGTTTGCATGTAATGAATTCGATTTATCCGCCCTTTTGAGATCCCCCCCCCCACATCTTTCAAGTTCTAGGAGCTGTAACTTTAACTTTCTTTGACTGATTTTTCGTACTCTCCAATTTCAAGAACTTTATTTAAAGTGCTGATCAAGCAATTCTTTAGTTTCACTTTCCAAATGAAAGTTGCCTTCTCAACTAATAAAAAGCTAGACTGCGATGCAAAATGTTTCTTACCAGGATTTCTTTTCGCCTTCGAACATGCACTCTGGGCTTCATTAAGATCGATGAAGAATTTTATAACCAAAATTATCATCCAAGAGCTTAAAGTAAATATTTCATTTGTTTCTCATAATATGGGAAATTTTTAAATAAAATTAACAAGGATAATCAAGTATTACCAGTTCTTTTAAAATGTCTCATAATACAAATGAATATTGTATTATATGTATACTAGCATGTATTTTATGTTTATTGTTTTCTTTTTAATTTTCCTTTGCAGATGCTTCGAAGCTAACTTGAATGGACCTTACCATACCGATCCGACTGAAAATGGTTATTTTCTGGGAATTATATGGGAAAGATGGAGGGGAGATTATTCTCTGAAATCCTCAGAAATGAAAATTCGGCCTCTGTCGTTCGAAGACCATGTCGAAGATCCATAAAAGGGGCCAATGGCTACAATGAAATATTCTAGTCTTCCAAGGCGCAAGAGTCATTATTTATTGGCGCGATACTGAACCATCAGTTGCCCTTTAAGTCGAAATAAATCCTTTGGAATGTTTTCAGACATATGAAGAAGTATAAAAGGGAAACCGCAGGTGTTTGCCTCTCAGTGTATTGAACGAACGAATTGCTGTTAGGAATAGATAACTTGGTGTTTAAAATCGATCACCATTTCAGCAAATGATCAATAGTAAAATGTATAGAGAAATTATTTTATTTTCACTGAGTTATAAGAAATGTGAATATATATATATATATCTCTACAAAATTATTCACAAATATAATGGGGAAAAAACGCAAGTGTAAAATTACAAGGGTTGGAGATAAAAATATTGGGCAGAGGATTGATGAATTCTTATAAAAATATAGTTACAATTCATTTTATTTAGGGGTTTGCATGCGATGTTTAATCATGAAAATATGCAAAAGTTATATACACTGTAGAAAAAAAAATGCTTCAAAAAATGGTCTTCGAGACAAAATACTATAAATTTTTTTTAGAAAAATAACTTTGGGTTATAATTAAAAGTTCCTCTTCAAACCATTAAATCAAGAGATCAATGTCGAGTTTGTATCTTATAGCACGTTTAAAGTGTAGGCATTAATTAATTATAAATTCACTCGTTTGAATAAGTATGAAGGTGATAATAAATAAATAAATATCTTTCTTATTTGTCTCAACGCATATTTTTTCTGTAAAAAGTTTACCATCGTTGAAAAGTATTCATTAGTGAATGAAAGTTTCTTTTTATTTAAATTATCTCATGAACGAAATTATCATCTGAAAAAGAGTGCATTCACATAAAATCATTTTACGTTACGATATATCTCTTGTAGAACTAAAACTGTCAAATGAAACTTTGTAGATAGTGTTTGATATCTGTGGGATGAATATTAAATGGTAACAGATATCAGAACTATCCTTATAATAACGCGAATGGATATAAACATATTTCAGTATTTTGTCATTATATGTGCGGTATGTCGAGCAAAAATTATTCTTTTCTGCAAGGCTGTTGAGTACTAGCTGCCAAAACAGCAGTATATTACTTCTATAGGCATGATAATGTGACAACAATTTAAATAATTTTCTTTCTAAATAATTTGAATATACATAAACAAATTGTTTTCTACGTAATGTAAGCTAAGACAAATGCTGTTCGGCAATAGAAAGCTTCAAACTTTGTGTCGAATTTATTCCAACTGAAAACATATCACCACTTGATGGAATATTCATTTTATATTAAGAGTTTTTAAATTATACCCTGAAAGTCTGCATTCAGAATAAGCAAATGAAGCTTAAGGGTGTCAACATATAAAATATCATTTATAATAATTTTTAAATAACCTAAAATTAATTAAAGTATTCCTGAAACTCAATATTTATTTTTCATTAGGCGAAATTTCTTACTTGAAGCTACTAAATGCTCTGCTCGCAAAATTTCTTCCATTAATTAAAAAAAAATTTAGTGTAAGGCATGTCTTTCAAATTAAATATTATCCACTGTATATGGGAAAAAACCATTATCAGTTTCAAAGGTGTCTTTATAAATGAACCCACTTCTTAAGTAAACTTATAGACACAGAGGAAATCACACAGAAACAGAGAAAATGGTATTAACATATTGTAAATCATTCTGAACTATGCTAACGAGATATGAATATTTTTAAATTTGAAGTGAACCAGAAGGGTATTTCTATCGAAAAAAGGTATTGATTGAAAGATGCAGATTTGTAGTAAATTTTTGGAAATTTGTAGAAAATAATATATGTTTCTCGAAAAAATTGTTGATTTATGAGAACTCAGATTTTATCCCTACTTTTTTCTTTACTAAGGTTATATAATTGATAATGTAGTTTTAGCAGAAATACTAGCTTGAAGAAATATAAAGAGTCCATTATTATCATTATTATTATTTAATATATCTAAAATTTTATTTACAGGGTGATCCAAAAGTCAGGAAAAGTTTTAATGACTCGTATTCGGAAAAAAATAGAAAGACATTATTTGCACAGAGATTATAGAATCAAAATCAACGTTTTTTAAAATCACAAAATTAGAATGAATTAGTTGTAAAAATTAAAATCTAAATGACCAAATGGCTCTGCAGTTATAGAAGTATTGAATTACATCGTATAAAATATTATACGGATTAGCCTTATGCCAAGAGTTTCCGTTGGCACAAAACTAAGAAAGAAGGCTAAGGAAGAAGTTCTGTCATACCAATCTGACTTCTGTATCACCTTGTGCTCTAAAGTTATTCCTGGTGTTAATTTTTGTATGCAAGTCCTAATAATTTTAGGGAACTGGGACATTTTCGCCAACAAAAAGTGACAAAATTTTGGCTGTAAATAAAGGAGAATTTTTTGTAAGTAAATTTTACATCTTGTAGAAAATTTAGGGCGCACAGAACGAATGATTTATTTTAATTATAAAGCAGCAGAAAATATTTGTTTCTTAAAATATTTGTTTTTAATGGCAGATCGAATATGTGTCGTGGTACGACAATTTTCAAGTTCATAGCCAAAAATCGGTGCAACCAGAAAAAACAAGTCCAGGTAAAATCATTCCAAAATTAGCATAATGTAGGAGCATAGTTTTAATAATTACAGTTAATCTATTTTAATTTAAATAGGCTTATAATAAAAATTTCTAAAGAATAATGAATTCTGCGTTCTTGAAAATCTAAAGGTTATATGATATTTCTCATGATAAATAATATCTAGAGATTAATACTATTGCGCAGAAAAAATAAAAGTAAGTTTGATAGGTGCATAATATTTTTAAATATTATTGTATAAGGTTTCGCAGAATTGTAATATGTGAAATGTGTTCTATGCATAACGAAATTTAAAAAAAAATGTGTTTCAAGGAGAAGACAAGAAACTCCTGTTAGATTTATTATTAAAAGACAATTTGTGCTTTCGACTTCTCAAAACTGTACAAATTATACATTACTGTAATCAGTGAAATGCACCTTCTTTTAATTGACTAAAATTGAATAATCAATTTTTTGAAGGTTCAGATGCTCCCATTTCCCATCAGCTATATAACTTAAGAGAATCTTGAATATTACTCTAGTATAAAGTTAAAATCCAAAAGTGATAATACAAAGATTTTATTTTATTTATTAGAGAAATACTTTATTTGATTAATTTATAAAATAAAAATTTTATTTTATTAAACTAGGGAAATCATTACTTTAATACAATTCAAAATATTTTTGTTTCCAATATTCCTATTCATATAAATATAAAAATAATAACAATTTCTACCATTTTTATAATACAATTAGAATAAATTCTGGTTCTATTTTGATTTTTATTAACGTTATTTAAATTATAAAGCTTAACATGACAGATTAACTTCGCCAGATTTTAACTTAAAATCTGGAAGTAATAATTTTTTACTTTAATTTTACTGCAACAATCTGGAATACTTCCGATTAAACGTTAACTTTTTTTGGGAAAAAGAAGGAAATTTTAAAGGAAGTATTTAAAGATGTTTTAATGGGGGAAGAAGGCGAAGTGTCTTATAAAACTGACTGCCAATTGTATATTTTATATATATTTTCAATTAATGCGCATCCTTTCGTTTTGAAGGGATATAAACCCTGAAAATATATATTTGCTTTCATGCGTGTGAACTATTTTAATTCATGTGCTGAGTGTTGTTCATTGTAACTAATATAATACAAATACAAGATCTTGCATGAGAAGTTTCTTTAAGTGTACTTTAGTGAGATTTTTTGATGTTCAAATAGAAATTTAAGTGTGAAATCCCTCTTAATAAAATAAGTGTGTCATATATTAATGTATTAACTTTGTATAGATATCCAAGAAATTCTTGGAAATTTTTTTGTAATGATATATATGTCTCAGATTTAAAGTCTCATTTCGGTTTTCGAAATATTTAATTTTACTTGGTGTGTTTTGTCAAGTATTTCGATACGTTAATGGAAACACTTAGTATAAATATGTGTTTAGAAGGTAGAGACAGTCTTAACTTATCTCAACGTAGAATTCTGATGGTAAATATCAATATTATGTGCTTATTTTTGTTATATATTTACTAAATTTAGCAATTGTTTGAGTAAATTCAGAGCCCTTTATTAATAAACATATAGTTAAAAACTTATATATAACCTTCCAATATTTTTAAATGCATATTCTATTATTTCAGAATCATATAGGGCTAGGAATTCCTTCATTTTGAATATTAACTTAAAATAAATATTATACTGAACTCATAACAAAGAAAGCAGAAAAGTAATCGTGTTCTTTTGAGATTGAATTGGTAAACTCATCAGTAATATATTAAATTTCCTAATTTATTTTTAAGACTAATTTTTTTTTGGAAATATCTATACGAACAATCAAAATTTAATTATAGCTAAACTTGTCTACTGCAAAAATCTCTACTATAAAAAAATGCAAAAAAATTTATGCTCGACGATTGATTAAAATATCTATAATGTTCTGTTTTTGTTGCAGCCTATATTCATTATTATTGTATCATGCACTGAACTGAAACATGTTTAATTCATATTTAATAATTTTTACATTCAACATTGTTTCCTTATTAAGTAAATATCGATATATTATCTACTAATATAGTTCATCATAAGTAATAAAGGTTAACTCTTAAATACATTAACCTTTTTATAAACAAGATTTAATTTTTCGGAATAAGGGGTTCAGTAGTAAAGGTACAAATCTCACAAGTGGTATAAAAATAAATCACACAGCAAATGGAGTAAATGAAGAATGGTTTGAATATGCATCATCTGTACTGAAAGAATTAATATTATCAAGTAATATGACTACCTTTTGTTTTTATGCTGAATATACTTTGTTATATATCCTCAAATCTTATTCCCTGCTGAATATTTAAAAGGAAAAATCATTGTATAGCGTAAATGAAACATTTGAAAGTGAAATTTACTTGAAGATCTTTGTAAAATTATGTTTATTGTTAACTTAAATAATTAATTGTTAATAATAATGTTCTTTTCTTATATCGTTAATTTTTCGTCTCTACTAGTTTGCATGTAAGATTTTTGAATTTTGATAATAAAGTGTTCGTCCTTGAGATTCGACTTTTTTTTTTGGAATTTCATGTCTGATCAGTTTCGCATTTTTTAAAGAAAACAGATTCTTTTTTTTATTATTTATGGTCGTATTCAAATAATAGATGAAAAATATTAAATATATAACCAGTGAGAATTAAAGTTAAGAGCCTGATACATTTTAAGGTGCAACTAAAAGATATAGTAAAACTTCTATTAATTAAACAGTTTGATAATTAATGTTATAAGTAATTAAAATGAATTATTCTTAATATTTTTTAAAAGAAATAATAAATGATCGGTAGTCAAAATGAATTCAGTCAATGGAAATTAAATAACAATGGTAATTAAAATAACTTCAGTTATATCAGATATATCAATTATTTTTATATGTTAGACTTATTTTCTGGACTAACTAGCTGTAAGGAAAGCCCTCACAGTGTATTCTTCATTCTATCTTCTTATCATTAATTTAACTTGTATTTTGGAATATTCTTCAACCTCTCGCTCTCTTTCTTTACTCCAAAATCGTTAAATAAACAAGCAAAGAACTATTAATTAATCACAAATAAAAAGGATTTCAATAAACTTTTCTTAATGCAACAAATTTTACTGACAATTTTTCATTTAAGGTAATTAAAAAAATTATTCTTGCTTATTTGAGGTACATTGAAGGATCTTAATAAAAAATATAAAGTTGGCGAGAATAATATAAGAATTTCGAAATGTAAGGCCAGTCTATATTGTTAAATTAGATGACAGATGCCGATTTCTAGACATTTCTTTCAATAAGTTAGAAGACAGAAAGTTTATTATATGTATTCTTTCTGCTTTACGTTTATTAGATCTGCTCGCTTTCGCTGCTTCATAACACGCGATTGAACGCATATCAATAATCAGAACTTAGAAAAAAAGCAACGAACTCAACTCAATCGAATTTGTAGCAATTTTATTTTTTCTTCGCGATATACTCTTGAAAGTGTGATGCTTGAAAAACGTACATTAGAGAGCTTTCTGTTAAATCATAGAATATGCCGATAGGAATATAAGGTACGTAGAGTTTCTATTACTTCCCCTTTGAGATTTGAATATTTAATAGGCTATTAAATAAATGATAAAAATAAAAGAAACGCAAAAAAAACCCTAGAAAATCTAATTTATTAATAAAAGGGATATTTTAGTTAAAATTATTTATTACGGCAAATACATTGATCAATAGCTATATTTTTATACTTTTATCGAGAAAGAAAAAAATATACAGTTCAAACGAATTATATGCTGTCTCTTTGATAGAATGCTCAATGCAGTTTAATAATTTTGATTTCTATAAGTTTGTTGAATACATTTTCTTTAATTGGGTGCTTCTTTACAAAATGGAATAAAAAATTCTCTTTCATGTATAATCATAGGAAAGACAAATTAATTCGAAAAAAAAAAGAATTCTAATGAAATTAAGTATACCAGAATTTCTCACAAATATATTATGGAACAAAAAAGAATGAGGAAACAAGATAATTAAAAAAACTTTTATTAAAAGTTAACCAAATGTGTAAGCAATTTTACAGTAACTAAAATCAACAATAAAAAAAGAGTAAACAAGTATAAACTTCAATGTATTTATGTGGTGGGTGATAAAGTGAACTGAAGAATATTGCTACATAATTTGTACAATCTACTATACATTACAAATACTGATACAATAATAATTATTCTTATACAATTTTGTTCAAACCAGAATTTCTCTTTCTAGACTTTATAAAATGTAGTTTGGAACTCCGTTGGAATGGATTCAATAAAAATTTATTTGAGAAATCTGATTTGTGTCGTTTTTTAGTGCGTATCAGAAGTGGGAAAAACAAATTTATAACCGAATCGCATACACAAGTACAGATTTCAAATGAAGATTCTTATACAATTTCAAAAGTAAATTTTCATTCATTCAATCTTTTAGAAGGAATTTTCCTTTCAAAAAGATGTATATTAAAATGGTAAAGAATCTTTTTCAATTTAAAAACATTATAGCTTAATGTTACTTAATATTTTCAATAAATTTTTATAAAAATTTAAAGAGTCATTCCATTAATTTTATCTACTTTTTAGTCGTTTAGCAGACAATGATAAATTTAACAACTATTTTGCAAAGCATTTGGAATGATTAAAGTAGTAAATTCATTCATCTTAGAATGTATTTTTAATACGAATAGTTAGATTCTTTCAATGGATTCATGTGAATACTGGTTAAATTTTATACTTTAATAAAACAAGTACGAATCCCGTTCCTTTTCAGACTTTCTGTACAGTAGCTGAAAGTCCATGGTAGAAAGTGTTAAACTGCTGAACAATTGTACCTCTGAAAAAGAAATAAGATATATTTGATACAAAATTTAGTACACACAAAAAATAGATTATGTACATATAATTTAATACAAATTAAAAAATGATTCAATTCTGATTTTTGAAGTGATGTTGATGTAATGAAACTTAACGTCACTTTCAAACTTCGATATTTCATTTACAGAAACTTTCGCACGAAATAAAATGAGGAGATTAATTAAGCATATTTTAGGTTTCATCTAAGGTTTAGTTATTTAAGGTTTAAGTGGAAAACCTCCAATGCTGTAATCTGTTTAGTCATATAATTATTTTTTATAAAACATAATCAATGATTTTTGTTTAAAAATTATTAGAACAAAAAAAATTGCTGATAAATCATTTCAAAACGAAACGAACTCCAATAGATTTGTCAGCTAAATATACACAATTGAAAATTCCTTATTTTTTAGTTCAGTTAATACGGTTTAGTTAACTAATTAAAAAAATTTGCTTAGGTTGACTATTTAAGATAAGAAGTGTAAAGTTTCTTTCTGAATTTCTAGAATTTTAATCAACTTTATATAATGTACTTTTTTCGAATTTTTTTTTAAAAAACACCTTTTTACCATAAATTTAGATTTCTTTTCTTTACTATTCAAAATTTTAATACCTCAAAAAAAGCATTAAAATTAATGTAAAGATTTATAAGTAGATGCGATAGAACATTTTAGTAAGTGAAATTAACGAACTATATTCCTTATTTGTCCCGTTTGGGCTTCAGTATTGCTCAAATACTTTCAATATTGCTCAAAAATATGCGATGAATTATCTCAAAACAGGAATCATTAGAAATTTTATAAACCTAACTGTGAAGAAATAAAGCAGTTAAAAGGCTGTAGTGCCTGCATCCATTACTCTTTCAGAATCCAATAACTTTTTTTTTGTTTTAATCTTTATTCCACCCAATCATGTGCTTTTGGAGATGGTTTTAAACTTTTTAAATTGAGAACATTTTGGAAAGCTTTTTATTATGCATATTTAATTGCATTCGAATTAATTGCATACCAATTGTGTACCAATCTGTTAAGCCCAAACGGTTTTAAATTCACATATATAACATAAATTTATATAATGTAACCCAAGATCAAAGAATTGAAGATTGGGTTTAATGCAAGCCATTACAATAAGTTTAAGAAAAAGCAACACTGAGACACGTGAAAAAACTTTTTTCCTCTTCGAATTGCATAGTCTTGTTTCATTGTTTCACAACACTACTGTTATATCAAAATGGTGTATGCCAAATTTTTCAAATCATTTATTGATGCAAAACATCTTCATTGAGGTGCCTTCATTGAGTACTTTCAAATTACTGTATGTAGAGACATGTTGTCATGAAATGCAATCTGAAATTATGGGCTCCTGTAGTTGCATGGAAATTTCGGATATTTTGTTAAGTGTAGTTTTTTATATACAACTTTTTAATATAACAGCGACGATGTATTTACGCTACAAAAAATTTAGAACTAAGCAACATTTGAAATATCACAACATTCAGACATTTCATACCTGAATCTAACGTTTCCTGAATCTTGAGGAGCTACCCACACTAAAGTAGCTGATTTCTTGTCTCTGTTGTCGCTGTGAGACATGCTAGCACATTCAGGAATTTTTTTTAAGCCTACTCCTTCCAAAAATTCTCCAATAGTATTGTTTGTTCGGGGATCGTAAGCTTGTACCATCATTCCTTTAAATGGCGTACCTGTTGGGGCTTGGACATAGACTGTAAAAGAAAAAAAAAAGAACATTTATTTTGAAAACTCTAGTAATAAATTGAATAATTAAATCAGCTGATTCATTATCGATAAAACTGCCGACTAGAACCAATTTAGTTATTGCGATTTTCATAAAATTTCTACAGCATAATACGTAACGGATTAAAGCACTTTTTTTCCCATTGTAGTCAATTATATTATTATTATAATTGATATACAGTAGGGGGTCAGTTTTTCAAACCATGAAATCAATAATAAAATAATTAATGATATTTTCAAAAAAATATAGTTCTCACGTTTCAAAATCCGAATTGAAAAAAATGCCCCATTAAATATTAGAGTAAGCATATATCAGGGATGGCGAGACATTGACATGCGTGCCATTGATGGCACGGGACACAATATTTTGGGCACGTCGCCGATCAAAACGGTTTGCCTTTTTTCTGCATTTTGCAAAACGGTTTCATTATGAAGTATTACAAACAAATGCGAGTGTTCCCATTCCATTTCAAAAAGGGCACAGATATTTGTACATTTGTTAAAAATTCGGTTGATGAGAAAGAAATTGATTTGAAAAGATTTGTTTCAGTAACTAATGGTGTTCTAAATATGGTGGGGAAAAAAGTTTAATTTGTTTATTTTAAACAAACTTTCGACAGACAGCATTCGGTTCTTGAACTCCACTGCATTATTCACCAACAAGCCTTGTGTGCTAAGAGTGGTTTAACGTCTCTTGATAATGTGATGGCGTTAGTCACAAACATAGTCAACCTCATATCGCCGCAGGCTTTAAATAAGCGAAAGTTTGAAGTTTTGTTGCATGAAGTCATCTCGGTGTATAATGGCTTACTAATGTATAATAATATTCGCTAGTTGAGCAGCGGTAACGTACTTCAAAGATTTGTTGACTGCTTGAAAGAAATCAGTCTTTTTCTGCAAAATGTGGGAGAAATTGAAAAATATCCACAGTTGTTGGATGTTATGTGACTCTTAAAACTGATGTTTTATTCATATGCCAAAACTTCAATGACTTGAATGTAAAGTTTCACGGCACAAATGAAGTAATTATCGTCATGATGGATCTCATTCGCGCTTTTGACATTGAACTGCATGTTTTAGGAACGATATTATTAAAAAAAACTACAAGTACTTCCTAAATTTGAAATATATTTCAAAGATTTAAATGTACATGAGAAACCAGACGAAGAAAAAGTTATTGAAGAATTTATTTCCGTAATTGATTCGTCAATCAAGGAATTTCAGCCAGATTTTATCAGTTAAAAGAATTATCGGAAGCGCTCAAATTTATTATATACCCTGATGTGATTTCTTTTGATAAACTGAACTGGTCCCAATTCGATTAGTTGAAAGTTAAAGAATTTGAAATGCAAAGGGTTGATTTCCAGTCTAGTTCTATACGGATTCAAAAATTTAAAGAAACAAGGAAAAGTTGGAATTAATTGAAACAGAAATATTAACAAGCAATATACGTAAAAATGCCAGTAACGATATTTTGGAAATATGAAATTCAATTCCAGACACATTTAACTGTTTGGAGAAGTTGGCTCATTCTATTTTAACCATATTTTCAATCTACCTATGTCTGCGAGTCATAATTTTCAGAGATGAATAACATTAAAGACTCTCTTAGAAACCGTTTGGCAGATGACTCCAATTCAGCATGCATTCTGCCAAAAGTAACATCTTGCAATCCTAATATAAGTTATTTGTCATCTAATCTGTAAAAAAAGAAGTCACAATAATATAACTTTAATTTTAATTACACGTATAACTAAAATCTTTACTACTATACAGTGCAAAATGTATTTTTTCGTAGTAAATAAAGTTTTGGGTTGTTAGTATTTAGTTTTATTATTTTAACAATAATCACAAGTCAAAATTATTTGACGGCACGTCTACACCTCATTGAACATTTCTTTAAAAAATGGCACTGTGATCCATAAAGGTTCTCCACCCCCGGCATATACAGATGAATACACTGAGATGACAAAAATCGCAAGACATTTAATAACATATAGGACCCCTTTTGACCAGCGAAATGTAGCAACTCGACGTGACATGGACTCAACAAATTGTTGGAAGTCTTTTGCAGAAATATTGAGCCATACAGCCTCTACGAACTTCCATAATTTCGAAAATGTTGCCGGTGTAGGATTTTGTGCATGAACTGACCTGTCTATTATGTCCCATAAATATTTGATGGGATTTATGTGGGACGATTTAGGTGACCAAATCATTGTTTGGAACTGTCCAGAATGTTCACCAAACCAGTAACGAATTGTTGTGGCCTGGTGACACGTCGCATTGTCATCCATAAAAATTCCATCGCTGTTTCGATACTATAATGGTTGTAAGTAATTGAATATACCCATTTCCAGCCAATAATCGGTTCATTTGGACCAGCGGACCCGGCCTACTTCACGTAAAAACAGCTCACACCATTATGCGGTCACCACCAGCTTGCCCGTGGATGTTGAAATCTTCGCTTGCTAGCCTTTCATAGAGGTGGTGCTTATTTTCATTTCATAAATTGACTTTTCCTTTTATATAGGGCTATATGTTAGGACTTTCAATATTGCTCAAAAATATGCGATGAATTATCTCAAAACAGGAATCATTAGAAATTTTATAAACCTAACTGTGAAGAAATAAAACAGCTAAAAGGCTGTAGTGCCTGCATCCATTACTCTTTCAGAATTCAATAACTTTTTTTTTTGTTTAAATCTTTATTCTACCCAATCATGTGCTTTTGGAGATGGTTTTAAACTTTTTAATTTGAGAACATCTTGGAAAGCTTTTTATTATGCATATTTAATTGCATTCGAATCTTTTCAGATAAGTAATTTCTTCACAATAGTGAAGTTGTGTCTTTTTATTATCGTCTTTCTTGTTTGATTATAGTAAAATTAGGTAGAAATATGTTTATTGAGAAAAGTAGGAAAATGATCGAATTAGCTTCACTGGTCCCGTCACTTGAAAAAAAAATGCACTGCGAAGTTCTAAATTTGAAAAAGAAAATCAAAAGTGAAAACAAAATTCCCTTTTAAAACTGAAAGAGGATAGATGGCGTTTACAATCATGTGTTCTCATTGCATACATTTTTGTAGATATCACAGTTTTAGTCTGAAATAAAACTTTCTACATTACCCTCAGATACCGTAATACATTTTTTGCACAATCAAATAAGCTTACCAATAACTTGGTCTCCAGGCCTGTAAGAATCTGTAGATTGTACGAATGAATAAGGAGATGAATGAGCTGACTGGGGTCGATTACTGCCATGTTTGGGAAGCATAGATTCGCATGCTTTGCTTGGGGCTCCCGTGGGCCATCCTGCTGCCAAGTGAAGCACAACAACAGAGACTAACACAATAGCTCGCAGCATCTTTGCTTAGCAAGCTGAAATGAAGATTAAAAAAAATTAAACTTATAGAATTCAATTTATAACTACTGTTTTACTAGGAAAGTTTGCTCTTGATATAGATTTATAGAAAAATGGTAACCGTAAATGCAATTAAACTTTGTCGCACACGAACAATGAAACAATTATTTTATTCACTATATATTTTAAAAGCAATAAATAATTCTATGATGCTTGTTTTTAATTTAGTAAGTTTCATTTGAAATGCTTAATATTTGAAAAGACTTAAAATGCTGAATATTCTAACTATTTTGGTTTGTTATTTATTGTAATAACTTGAAAACATAAGCTAATTATGAGATTGAAAATTAATTACGATGCATATTTATGCTGTCTTCCAACTTCTTACATCTTTAGAAAGTAATTTTTAATTCAAAAATACTAGTTCGCAGTTTTGAATTGAAGGTAGTGTAACTACAAAATCCTTAAGAAGCATAAATTATTTTCAAGTTTAATTGATGAGGTTAACTGCAACAAAAAATTGCTACAGCTTTGGAAGTGATTTGCAAATAAAATTTCATAGCATAGAAATAAAAATTCAAAAGCATTAAATAAATTTTCCTTTGACTATTCAGACTGTATCAGACGATTCATTATTGATCGAGAAATAATAAATAAAAAAAATTAGAATTACTTATAAGCGGAATTTATTTCAGGCATTATTAAGCAGATATTTTTTGAGAAAAATAAGGTTAATTTACAAATTTAAAAAAAGACCCATAAATGTTCAAATAAAAATTATTAAAAGTTAATAGTTTCTGTTTCTGCTCTTTTATGCATAATAGGTTAAATAGTGCAGATTAAATGACAACATTATGAAAGGAGTTTCAAAGCGAATAAAATACGATATCATAATATATCCGTTCACAAGATCTTATAAAACAAGTAAACGTTTTAACAAAAATAATTCTAATAGCTGGTAACCTCTCTGTTTTATGAAAACTTGCTATTTCAACAACCGCTTTCAGCTTTTCAAAAACTAAAGAAAATGAAACACTGGATTAATTACAACGAACCTCTCGAGTATTTCCTACTTTCAGCTCTTAAATTTTTGAAGGAAGGCGAAAAGATTTATTTCTTCTAAGAGGAAAATAAGAGCGACCCTTGCGCTTCATTTTCTTCTTAGAATACTTCAAGACCTTCTTAATCTGTATCAGTGTCATGAGAGACTCATAAGGAATGAATTATTTATGTCGGACTATCTATAAAGCTTCCAAAGAGATTTCAGTCCGAATGACATTATCAGACTCATTGAAGATTTGTCTTTTAAAGTATTACAAGGGATTTTCAAAATCATTTTCTTTAGATGGAATTCTGTCGAAATACTGAATTATGCATGAAGGTGATAAATTTTATACTTGGGCAAGAACTTTCATACTCTTGGATTGTGTATAATAATGGAATATGCATTTTAAAATAGAATGAAACTTTTTCAAAGGCTATTTTAAGTTATTTTGAAAGGATCCACGAATTTCTATGTAGAAAGTAATACAACTCTTTGTAGTTGCATAGCGAAACCAATTAAAAAGCATATGAAAACTTCGAAAGTTTACAACGAAAACAGAGGAAAAATGAGACTCTATGATAAACAAAATAATGATTTTTACTTTTAACATTGCACCAAGAAAATTGAAATTGAAAGTAAAGCATAAAATTTGAAAGATATAAACATGACATAATTCATATTTCAGTGATAAATATTTTTGACAATATCGGCTTTCTTTCTGCTTCTTGCTAAATAAATTTTAATTGTAAACCGTCGTCCTTCGAAAATTATAAACCTGAAAAATATATTTAGAAATTGTAAACTATACATTATGTAATGATTTTCATAGATCTGAAGCAGTTTTTGAAGTATATTTCCTGAGGAATTTAGTTTCAAATGATAAGTATGTTTTACATTAATAATAAAAATAAATGGTTTCCTGACAAACACATAAGATTCTAAATATCTTAACTTTAAGTGAAAGAACATTACCAGATGTATTGGAATTTAATTGATTTTTGACTTTTTTATTTTAATGCAATTTAGTCGCTGTTTGATTCTGCATTTATCAATATATATAATTATTCACCAGCGTCTGTAACGTTAGATGGATTTAAAAATATCCCACTCTTCTGCTACGCGTCATTATCGAATATGAAATAGTAAATTCTGTTTTGACTTCTAGCAAGTGAGACAGGTTTTTTTAATGCTTAATTTGACTGATTTATTGGTGTACAAATAAACCTAAGCATGAATAAATAGCAAAAGTCAATGAGCTGAGGGCTGCAACTTTTATTATTTTATATTTATCATTCTTTTCTGTTAGTAGATCATTTTTTATCTAATTTTAGTGATTAGTTTTGATTTGAGAGTTCGTGAATAATATGGATAAAGAAGATCCCGTTGCTTTGAAGCAAAACTTAAAATTTTTATTTTATATACTTACATTTAAAGTGTAGTTCAATTAAAAATTTCTTTTCTATATCTCAAGCACTCTGTCAATTTACAGCAAATTTTCTACTATAATTTTCGTTTGTTAATCTGCAACCATCAGATCTAAGATATTGTCAACAGGACAACAGTCCGTCTGGACGGACACATCTTCTAATTACTAAATCTTAAAAATCTTAAATAATCCTTCCAATTACTAAATAATTCCTAACAGCTTGAGCAATAACATAAAATGTTTCTACGAAACTAGAAGGTTCAAAATTGTATGCAAATTTCGGTATTTTAAAATGAATTAGTCTAACATTAAAATGATATAGTTAAGGTAATGCGAGAAAAACGAATCTTGGTTTAACTGATATTGATTGCTTTGGATTCGATAGATGTCTGGCTTATACGAAGGCAAATGAGGGCAAGTTATCCACGGCTTTGGAATTTTAATTTTTATGACAATGGGCATCTCATTTAAAAACTCTTCGCACTAGAATAGAAGAAGTGTTTGTCTCAAAAATGTAAAGTGGACAAGGCTGGAATATGCGGCAAAATTTTACTGATGAAATCGGATGTCACGCTTCTTCAATCGAACTGTTAATATCCAACTTCTGCCCATTAACATAGTATGCATTAAAAAACAAAACAAATTCCTATTTTTATAGTTCTTTCATTGGAATTTCTGTATACAGAACTGCATGACGTTCCTTCGATAAAAGTTTTAGTTAAAAATGCTAGTTTATGATCTCTATTACGATGGTAAAATTTAAAAGTCTGTCCAGTTTTGAAGGAAAAAAATGGAACTTCCTGTTGATTATTAGAAATCTCAATTAGCAACTGGATTTTTTTAAAAAAAAGCTTTAATTTTAAATTGTGTATAATATCTTAAAAATAATGGAATGATTTGATAATGAATCACTTGTTCAAATATTTTGTGGTTTAAAAAAAAAAAAGCTATTGCATTTGTAGTTTAACTGGAAAAGTGAAGAAAAATAACCCAGTTCAATGGCCAAATTCACGGAATTTTTTTTAACACTTATTAAAAGAATTAAATTCACGAATGAAATTTTGTCCGAAGTAACAATATAAAAAAAAATTCTGCTTTTTTTTTTAAATTTAATTTTGTTGCTTGCAAAAGGGTTGCATATTTTAGAAAGTTGTCTAGAAAAGCAGCCTTTTATAAAAAGAACATTAACCATCGATATCTTAAAATATTAGAATTATCTTTCTATACTTAGCGAGGAAGAAATAAACTTCATATAAATCGATTTACGTCACAAAAACAAATTTATTTAAATTTTATGCAAAACCAATTTCTGAATTGATAATCGTTTCTGCACCATCAACCACTGCACCAATCGGAGAAATATAAAAGCATTTCGTTTGAACAGACTAAAAATCTACTTTAACGAAATGTTCTTATGCTTCTCTCATTAATAGATGTAACAATTATATTTGTTTCAGAATGTTTAAACATTCTTTTGAGGAATTTGGGAATCTCATTCTTGTCATACAAATACCAAATTTAAATAATTTGTAATTGAAATTTATAGATTTCATAAAAAAGTTATCATTTCATCATCGAAAGGATGTCTGTGTGAAGGGTTTAATTAATTATGGTGTGAAATATGCTAGATTTGAATTTACTAATAAGCATTGTAACTCAATATTTAAATTAAAAGTAGCAACATTGAAACAATGCGGCTTTTGCAGAATTTTTCAAATGATTAGAACTGTGCAATTAACATATACTTATTATTATTTCGCATCTTAGGATACTAGAAAGGGATTAAAAAAATATCCTATAGTTAAATGCACGTGATCTCAGCCTGCTTGGCAGAAAATGAGTTCGCTACAGACACACTTTGCGTCAGCTGAGTTAATGGGAGTTATTATGAGTCGTCTGTTACGTCAAAAGTTGTTAAACTAGTGAAAAAGAAAGTAGCTCCCGTTTGTAGTTCATGGTGGCGGAAGTTGCCGAAGAAAAGCCCGTCATGATCATGAGAAAGAGAAAGCTATTATGATTAAAAAAGTAGAAAGGAAAAAGGCGAGTAAGAAAAACTTTCAATTGTGTCAGCGCCTAGCTGCTCAAAAATCGGTTTCGGCTATCAAAAGACAACGCCTTTACTTCACATAAGAAAGAAATGTTCATTCGATAAAAATTTTTATTGTTGAAGGATTTTTTTTTGTGAGATATAGGCGTAACCTACTGGTTTCCCGCTTTTTAATTGCTTCTATGCTGGTACGAAGTCAACGAATTTGGGAGGATTGTTTTAAGCATACTTTCAACAGAAAATAATTGATATATTTTTCTTTATTTTTTTATGGGGTTAATGTCTCTTCGGTTTATTTGTTTGGTGCTATATAACGCAATCAGTGATCAATACATGGATATGAATTTAGTTTGCACACTGGTTAGCCTTGTACTGAATGAGAGATCAAAGCTAGAAAAAGAAACAAATATGATTGGATATAACGTAATACATACAGTTATTGTCCCGGGATGAAAACAACATTAAAAAGATAATTTCTGTTCAAGAAAGCGTGATTATATCGTAACTATCCCCCCATATATTTTCCTAAAAAATGACATATGTTTTCGAAACAAACTGCTGACTTTTTTTCACTGTGAATAAATTTGCCTATTTTGATTTCCTGGATTTTTAAATGCTTTCAAGTTTGGTTATATGCATTATGCGCCATCCATGAGGCAAAATATTTATTAATTGAAACTAACTATTTCTCCGATTGCGTTGAAATATTTTAACAAAATAACAGTGATTTTGAAACTCTTAATTTAACTATATTTCAGCTTCGAATATCACTACATTTGTTCCTCAATATTTAGGAAAGCTGAATTTCTATTTATATACAATGTATTTTTTCTTATTTCAATAAAACATCTTTTTGCGTTAAAAAACTTAAAATTGCTTTTTGTTTTAAGGAAAATATCATATGACTTAGTTCACATTTATACAGCTATTCGACCAATTATTAGGCAGATGAAAACAACGAATTATAGCAATTGAATCATCAAAAATAAATTTTTCTAATAAAAGGAATATATAAATTAATTTTTTTAATGTCAAAACTTTTACTGATATAGTCATCTATCAGTTATTTTATTTAAAATTATTTGAACGATGTTACATAGTCAGTATCGATATTCAGTATATAAGATTTTTTTCTTTTAAATAAGAGATACGTAAAATTATGCATTTTGTTTACAGAAAACGTTACAGCTTTGGAATTAAACACTTTTATTAATTAAAATTAATTATTTCTATTTAGTTTACAAACATTTTTTGAAAATATCTTTTGATATAGGCACCATTCAAGATTTTTCCAATATTAGTTGATGAATAAGTAAGAGTTTTTATTATAAGTAAGAGTTTTTATTTGATAAGCATTAGCAAAATTAAAAACAAAACCATTAAGCTATTCTATTATCAGTGCCGAAAGCATACCATTCAATATTAATGAATTTGAGTCCCTCTTGGGGAAACATCCACCATTCATTCCGTAAGTACAAAGAAAGGAATGAGAAACATTGAAAGTTATAACAGAAAGACAACTATAATATTAAACTCAAATATCACAATTTAATTAGTTTTATAGCAAGTTTTATCGCTTATTCCCCTTTAATCTTTTTAAATTTAATCTACAACAATCAATTACTATGTTTTTGATTCAGGGAATTTGTATGGTACTTAAGATTAGTGATCGTTCACTAACCTTGTTCCATTAATCCTTGATGTTCATATAGAGAAAATCAATTTAGATAGATGCTTTGGAAGTTCCTATGTTGAATAGATAAAGTAACTGGGATAGAGAAATAACTCATTCTTCTGTTTATCATTTGACTTAAGTAGAGAATTAATCCACTTCCTATATATCACGGTGTAACTTCAGACTGGGAGGCTTATCCATCAATTCAAGTATCTGAGATGATTATGGTATAACCGTACTGTTGGTTTGAGATATTTTTTGCTTTAATATTCAAAATAAATCTACATACCATTGTAAATGAGTGTGAATTTTCTTTCATTCTTTAATTAAAAATTTGTTCGAAGAGTCACTATAAAGTATTCTGATACAAAGAAAGTCATTGGTCTCTCTTTCAGAACATGTGTTAATAAATTCATTAAAATATTACAAAATTTACAAAACTCATTTTCTTAGTTTTGTATGTTATTGTCTGATTACTATATCGCTCACACAAAGAAAGGAGAAGTAATCGTTTATAACAAAGCAATTTTATATATAAAAAGAACATTTACACCTGGATTTGGTTCAATTCTGGCTCTTGCGCCATTAAGCTTTAACTTTCAAATTGATCTCAGGACACTGGTTTTTTTTGGGACTCGAAATTTGAAAAATTTCTAACAGACACAGTGTGAAACTTAAGCTTTCAAAGTTTTTTAAAAAATGACAATGCGTATTCTGTGGAAATGACATCTGAAGCAAATAATCCGGTTAAAAATTTGGAAGATGGTAACATAGATGGAAACGAGGAAATTAAGCACTAAATAAGGAAGGAGGGTATAGAAAAATTGGAGCTATCTGATTGAAGATTCTTCTTTTAGAATACATATTAAGGAGAGAATTTCACATAAGTAGAGGTATTGATAAATAAATTTATCAATATCCTGCAGCTGGAAGTAAGCAAACCGATGAACAACAACTTTTCCCATTAAATAAAATATGCTGAAGATAATTCAGAAAATGAAGATATTTTACCAAAAAAATGTTTTCAATTAAGGGTGCTAATAAATGAATTAAAAAATATTAGTGTTGTGCTTTTGTTGAAAGTTGATTTGATAAAAATAATTCTATTAAATATAAGAATACTTTTTTTTATTTTTCGAGATTAAATGTATTTTTCAGCCCTAGTTTCTTTTTTATATAACACAGATTAGCATGCGGTATTCAAAATGCAAACATTGTATATAATTCGTAGGAACATATGAATGGTGGAGTGCTAGTCAGTATGGAGTGGTAATACCAGTTTTCCTATTTAGGATAGAAACAACGTAACTACTTAACGTAAAAATCAAAGATATTTAACCATTTATAACCTGCAAACCACTTATAAACTTGACGAAAGAGTCGTATTAGTTCAGGAAAGTTCATTCGCCTGTATTGCCTTAAGAGCAATTGTCATTTAACTCATTAGCATTATCGGAAAATTGCAAAACTGTTTCCTTACTTGTTGCGACAAAAAGGCAAATTGTGAATATTGCTTCTAGGGAAGTATGAATCATATCCTTACCAAGCTCCATTTCTGGGCTAATGAGGAACACAGTGGTATTACCTATTCTCTCCTTCATTCATTCATGAACGGAACAGGTCATTCAATAAAGAAAAATTGTACGCGCAACAAATACGAATTGATAATATCATCAACAAGATAGAGAACAGTTACATAATTGTTGGATGCATTTGAAATACTGATACGACTGTTTTTTTTAATTAAATGTTTAAATGTGTCTAGAATGTTAACACCTGGAAAAAAAATATGAATTTTATTGAATAAGCACTACTACCTTTTAAAATGCGTGTAGCGGCTGGATTTTAATGGAGTTTCAAGGATATTTATTATTTAAAAGAAAAAAAAAATGCTAAAATATCGAAGTGGCTTTATTATCTTAGCCGGTTTAGCTTACTTTTTACTAAGGGTGCTATTAGAACTATTCACTATTAGAATAAATAGTGAAAAAGAATGGTATATAGAGTGATAATACTTTTTGATATTCTAGCAAAATTAAAGCATTTTTAAAATTGTTTGCACAGCGGAGAAGAAACAGTTATTATTTAATAAAAATCTTCGTCATTTCAAGAAAGGAAAAATTGAAAATTGCCTTTCGCAATTGAAGAAACTGAGTTATTCCGTTTTTTTCGCTTTACGAATATAAGAGTATTCAGAACGAATATTATCACTAGAACACACAAAAATGTCTTAATAAATTTTTAAAAAAATTCTTGCGCTAAATGATTGAATTTTGATTTCCTTTAAATCATTTTTTTTCTGGAACACAAATTGAAACTAGTTTTAAAAGTTACATGTAAAATATATTGCAAACCCGGATCTATTTCTAATTTGCTATATCCAGATATATATAGTTTAACATATCACTAATTTTTGTAGAGAAATTGTTACCACATTACCGAAATCCTTCTGTTGATTTTTTAATTCTTTGTTTGTTGTTATTATTTGGTAGAATAAAAAAAAAGCATTTTTAGAAAGTTTTTTTTTGAGAATTTCATTAAATTTAATTAATGTTGTTGGTTAAATTTAGCGTATTTTTTTCATAATTTTCGCTTAACTCTTAAAAAAGAAATGCTCACACAAATATTTGACTTATGCTTTGAGTATAATATGGATTCACTATTATTTTGGACAACAGTAAAGATTTATCATTAGAAGAAGATTTAAATTTTAGAAAGACAAACGGAGTTGAAAGTTTTTGAATAAACTGGAATTGTTTTCCATCGTTATGAAATTCCACAATCACAAAATTGGTTTTCTTTTTTCCAACAGTTGTACTTTTGTATGAATTTTGTACAAATGTAAGAGTTATAAAAAGACTAATCTCCCACATTAACTTTCTTCAAACCGTCAAAGCAGAATTATTTATCTCATTCAATGTGGTATAAATAATTTTGTTAGAATATAGGATAGGCTTCAATGCAAAAGTAGTTTGATTTATTCACAAGCATTCCATATAAATAACTTGTGATTAAATCGTCTTTTTATGCAGAGAAAAGGGGAAAAATAACTTGAGGTTCGAAGGTTAAGATAATCTATTTTTGAAAACTATGAAGAACAAATTTTAATTCAACAATAATTAGCTTCCACTAAATCACTTTTTTGTTACTTTAAAAGATAAATTTATTAATTGTGAAATTCCCCAATTTAAAATATTATAGTCGAAAATATTTAATTTCCATAAAAGTATGTCTAATTCTAATGCATGCACTTTTTAAAAGGGTGATTTTTCAATCACATTTGGGTTTAGAAATAGCTCATAACTTTTATTATATTTTTTGTCATCCTAAAAAATTATTAAAAGAACGAAAATATGTCTATTTAAAGACTAGAAATAAGAATAAGGGAACCAAGTAAAGGAAGTCTTGAACAAAACAAGATTTATTACAAATTCTACAAGCATCATTCACTCTTTTTAAATAATGAAAGGTGTCAGGTCAGAGTTTCTAACAAGTTAACGCGGAAGATCGAGGTAAACAGTTGTACTTTAAAAAGAACAAAACGATACAATAAGATTTCTTTAACCTTCCGCATTGACTCTTCTCTTATTCTTCGACACCCTTTTAAATGCATCATCTTCCTTTTTCTTTACTCTCAACATTCATTGTATAGACTTCTTCTTCTTGAGTGCAGCCGACCACCCCACCACCACTGAACATAACAGTATCGACAAGATCATTGTATAGACTGTTCTAGTTTTCATATGCTTTCGCTTTCATTGAGAAAATTTTATCATTCGTACTTTTGCATTTCAAAGTTACAAAAAAGCAAATTTGTCATTATATAGTGTCATTTTTTTAAAACATATTTCTTGGTTAGAATCAAAATATTTATATGCAGAATACTGCTTTTATGTAATGTAGCAATAGTCATCCTTCAATAACGGAATGTTTATTTGATTATTTGGATATTATGAAAATTATAAAAGTATATTTCAAAACTTAAAGAAAATTCAAAACAATTAAAAAATGGAATTGTCATCATTCAATAAAACTAGGTGAACATCTTTCATATAAACATAAAAATTGGCTTGAAAAAATCTCAAAACACAATTTTTAAAAATTAAATCTAATTTTTATTTAAAAAATATATACGTGATATATTTTCTTTTAACTAAAAATGAGATATTTTGGGACATTGCGTAAATCTGGGACGTCTTTTCAAGAAAGGCCAAAGAATCAAAAACGGGGTATTTGGTAATTTAAGCTCGCGTTGAAAAATGTCTCAGCATCTTTTCTTAGATTTTATATTTTGCCGTACAAAATCAGTCATGAGGAATTGCGCCAAAAGTAAAATTACAAAGCAAATTAAAATCATTTCCAGTTATATGTAGAAACACAAAATTAGTTTATATCCGTTTATTTGACCGTCAAATTTTTTATATACTTATAAATCTACAAAGATATTTGTTAGGGTATGCGATTCTAGTCAAAACGAAACTTAGAATCCTTGTCCAATTACTTAAGTGTGACCTAGTTTTCGAGTTAGATGATAAATTTGTGGGAAAATTTAATTTAAAATGAAAGCAAGACATGCAACCTGTGTAGTTATCCTCTCCTATGTTGCCAGCACAGCATATATTTCAAAAGCTTTCTGTGTGCTAATTTCCTGCTCATCATAATGTCAGGAAGTAGATCTGCCCGAAGGAAATGATGTGCACCAACAATCCTGACATTTCCATTGTGTGACATCGAAATTTGACCTTCAATTAGTTTACGTACACAATAGGTTATTCATTATTCTGAAACATTTTGGAACATATAGGAATAGAAATCCTTCGCTAACTGTGAAATTTTAGTTTACATTCTCTGTTTGCTTTTGTTTGTTGAGAATGTGATTGTTTTAATTGAAAAAGTTCAAGAGCAATGTGGACTGAAAAAGAATAGATTTATTTTGATATACGCTTTCCGAGTTTAGTTACTATAAATCATGTAGCAGTCAAAAGCAGTCCAAAATTAAATAATTAATCCTTGATTTGGATTCTAAATCTATTTAAACAGCTTTTGTTTTGAAATTCGATAAAAAATCCCTTGGGAATTAAAAAATATCCTAACTAACAAAAATATTTGAAAAGTGTCAATACCTTCTTTTTTTAGTTTTGCTCTTTAAAATAAAAGACAAATGAAATAAAAGTTATTTGGAATAAAGAAAAGGACAATTTTTTTAAATTCAAGTAAATAAATCGCGAGCTGTATTTTATTAAAATTCAGAAGATCAACTTGAAATTCCATAGAAATGACGACTGGATATGCGGATGTATTTATTTAAGTTCTATTGTTATATGCGATATTTTACATGAAAATTTGGGGCTAAAGAAGAACATTACTTTATATAGCATCTTCTTTTATCTATAACAATCTATAATTATCTATATCTATCTATTGCCATTTAACTTAAAATTTACTCAGTTCAAAGGTAAATATTTATAAAAATGTCCGACTTTCGTTTGTTTATATTTGAGTCGGAAATTGGGTTATTTTAATGACTGAACTTTTTATCTTTTTTCTAAGCTTTGGAATCTTTTGGTGTTTCTAAGCGAATAAATCAGTGCTTCGTTTCTGGAACCATTTTAAAGAATATAAAACAGTTTGTATAAAAGTTGAAAAATTTATCAGTTTATGATGTAGCTTTTAATAAAAGCACATCGTTTGTGTATATGATTGATATTAACATGGTATAAATAAATCAAGTATTATTCTTTTGAAAAATACGTATATACAATTATAAAGCTTCAAATAATTTTTAGCATTTATTTAGATAAAATATGAACATTTATATTTAAATAAAAATTGTACTGTGTAGGGCTATCGGAAACATCAGTTTTCATTCAATTACCGAGATAAAAAATGGCGATATAAATAAATGATAAATTCACAAACTAAATATTAATCTTCCATAATAATTTATCATTGACGGTAAAGGCGAAGTCAGCTACTAATTGCCGAAAATTAATTGCCTTTCATTGCATTGTGATTTCTTTTTATGTAATTGATCGGATCACTCATACTTGTATCATCATTATAGCTCTTCTAACAAAAGTCAATGACAAAGAAATGAATGAATCCTTTCAGTGAAAATCCATTGCAAGTCACGAGCAGTTAGACAATTACTTTGAAACTATGCATGCCTTTGAATCAAACCTTGAGAAAGTACCATTTCATTTTGAGGTCAACTCATTAAAAGAACTCGGTTTAATTAATGAGTGTTTCAAGGATTTTTTTCTATAGATATGAAGTACAATAATGGTTCATTCATAATTTTTTTATTGCTTTAATATCTTGGACTATTCAGAAACTTAATGTAATTACATGCATTCATTGATCATCATACAACTTCTGCAGAGTAAATAATTTTTACCATAAAAATTTCTTTTTGAAAAACTTGTGATTAATTATATTTTATTCTATAGTACAATCAAAATGTTTTTCTAATGCCGATGAATCTTGTTAAAGAAAATACGAGATCTATTTTTATAAGATGGTAATGAGTGTATCATTAATGCGTTGGTTTACCAAAATTTTCCAACAATAATTATAGCAAGCAACCAGAAATTGTTTAATGACACAATTTACTGAGAATTAATTATGACGCGTTTCTTTTGAAAGATTTTAATTAAAAAATACTATTTAATAATTATCTGTGTTGCTTCAATCTGCAAAATTTTATCAAATTAATCTTTCAATAATGAGCATAAGATTTAGTTTCTTATTTGAATGATTTATCATAATTCTGTATTCCTAGTGTTTACAAAATTTGAACTTTTTATGCATTCATGAACTATCTATATTAAAATTTTTTTTCTCAATTCTGTTTTTACATGAAAATTTTAATGAAACGAACTTTACATTTGAGCAAATATAAAAAAGCTCTAGACGTATACAGCTGATTAGCGTATTTGCAAATTCAACAGTCAATTAATTTTCATTGTTAAATAATGTAGATAATATTTCATTCAGGTATTACATAATATGTTGATTATCCATGATATTTTGCGCAATTACACAATTATTTAAATCTGGTACCACCAACTAAAGTTCGCTTTCACATCGTGCACCTTTGAATGATCTGATTAATTTTTAATAAACTTTCAATTTTATCAACTCGCTCCAGTATTTTTCTTTCATCAGCATCCTTTATTCAAAACCTTTCTAAATCTTAAGTTGAGCAATCTTTCTCCGATTTTCACTTTAATCTTCATGGAAGGTGGTGCATTAGAATTACGAACAACAATTTTAATACAAAATTGAGGGACAGATAGCTGCATGATATGTTATCTTTATATTACATGCAATTGTGCAAGTTTAATATCGAAATACATGCAGAAACTCAAGATGTAATTCTCATATACCTACAAAACGAGATTGAATTCAAACAAACAATTGTAATACGAGTTACTGAAGTTAAACCAAACTTTGGTGATTTTGTAATTCGTATAAGTGACTCGAATTGAAAATGCAGCCAAAAGTTTCAGAAACCTTGAAAGCGATGGTAATTACTTCAAACGGACATTATCTGCATCTAATGATCTTTGGATTTAACGAAGCAGAACTACAAGAAATATAAGTAGGACAATTAGTATTTAAACAGATACAGAAAGATTCAGCAAGAATAAAGTAAGCATCGCATCATTTTAGAATCGAAACAGTAAAAAGCATTCACTTCTGCGCAGTAACATTGTAATTGAAATACTACATATTTTCTGTTAAGTCGTTTGTAATATTCCATTTTTTATAAAATATTCAGACTTAGTAGCATTTTTAGTAGCAATAGAAAAAAATTGGAGGAAGAGGCGGAATTTAGTATCCATGAAAGTAAACTGCAACAAAATATAAGCATCATAAAATGAAGCTAGTAAATTTCACAGAATATTAACCGAGAAATTTGGAAACAACATAATTCGGAGGAATAGAAGGTTAATTCTTTTAAAAAGCATTCGGTAGTACTGAAAGGGTATATTCAATTAAATAAAACAGAATCATGTTTGATAAGTGATTTTTATGATCTTCATATAGCTATTTGTAATTTTAATATCAATATTTTATAATAAGAAATAATAATATCACCGTTTGGTATGTTAGTGTTTATTATAATATATTTAAATGGCCCGCAAACCTTATTTTAAGCTTATTTACATTTCAAAGGATGGCACTTATTAAATAGGTTCAATAATATGTACAGATTCAGTTAATCGACTCAACAATAATTCAATAAAATTTTATTCAATATAAATTTGGATTTCATTCCAATTTCATTAGAGATAAGCGAATAGTGTTTAAAATGCATTTCAAGTTCTATTTAGATTTTTTTTTTTTTGGATAGAAACCATTTTTGATGATAAATTTCCCCGTCCGATTCCTTCTTTTTTTTTGCCAATTCATCAGTTCTGAAAAACATTTTTTTTTTCTGGTTCAATATCTCATTTTCTGTCTAGCTAAACACTGAATCAGATATTTTTAGCCATGACTTAATTATCAAATTTCATTTTATACAAAATACAGGATAATTTTTTTTATCAACAGATTAAACGTGTTTCACATGTACATCCAATTTTGCTCAGTTTTCCATTGATGAAGCTAAAGAATTCTGAATTTAGGAAAACGAATTAAATTTACTAGAAAATTCTAAAAAGTGGAATTTTATACTTGGATTTAGAAAGGAAACTTATTAAAATGCTTCAAAATGGTCAATTTATACAAGCTTCTTTGTGAAATTCAATTACTTTTTTGCCAGTTGCTAATTCCTTTCAATAAAATTAATAGAAACTTTTCTATCGATAAGGATAGAAAAAAATAAATACACAATATTCTGCCTAGAAAGTCTTTCTTGCTATACCAGGAATACTTTATAAAAGCGTTTCTTTTTAAATACGCAGTATTTATTATAACACACACACATTATATATATTACCTTTTTGCTTTTATTATTTAACTTATTTTCTTGACAGGAATCAATACATCAAAGTTTCGAATGTACGTTTTTGGTAAAGAGTATGATTTTAATTTCGCAATAAAAAAAATTCACATTAATCTTGGTATCTGAATAATAATTCAATCAAACATTGTGACGATACTTTTAAATCAATGTTTAAATATCCCATAATCAGCTATTGCTTGCTTTATAATGCAAATTAGAAACACATACTATTAAAGATTACTAAAAGAAACTGGAGAATCCAACTTGAGTGCTTATTAATTTTGAAATTAAACGTTTTGTTTAATGCATGTTGATTGTATTAAACTAACTTATTCATCTGATTTTTTTTTTGCTTTTTCCACTATTTAAATGGCTGATTATTTTTTTTATTGGGAATGTGTTGCATTAATTCAACTAGAAGTTCATAGAATATTTCAGATATTCATAGATTCCTAGTAATTAATGTATCGATTTATAACTTCTATCAGTGAATAAGTTTTAATTTTTAAATTTAAAGTTACAATCATTTGTTGTTATATCATTTTTTAACGCACAAATTAATCTGTTAAGTAGTCTCGAATATGCGTAGATAATTGTTTTAGTTCTTAAAAGGTATAAAATGGCAATTTCAAATAATCATGACATTTTCGAATCGCATATCAAACAAATACAAGTAGTGGATTTAATTATTTTATTTTACAAAATATAAAATTAAATGTTAATTATTCTCATCAAGATATACTAAAATTATTTTAATTTAATATTAAAAAGAATTTTCATAAGCAGGCTTTTAGCATTTTTTAAAACAAACAACAAATCTTATCTAACAGCAATAAATAAACAAAAATGAAAAAGTTAAATGAGTTGATTAATTAGCTGAGATATTACATTTCATTTCAATTGCGAATTAACTGAGTTTAAAAGAATGGATAAACAATTAAATATTTAAAGTCTACAAGAAAAACAACTAATTGAATTGAGTGCGCCTCCAATATCCCAATAACAACACGCTTTCTAGGCCGGAGAGAAGCAAGCCTAAGGCGTGATCAAGAAGTGAATAAAGAAAATGCAACTTACGGTTGTTGTTGATAGAGTGGGTTACAGCAAGCAAAGTGGAGAAGTTTGAAATGAGTACCTGCCTTCGCTATATATGCCGGACTACTTCGCAGGGTCGTTGTACCAGCTATAACCAATGATAGGTGTCACTGTTGTCGAACTGACCCATTTTGAAACTCTTTCACAAAGAGTAGATCGGCCAGTAGGGTGATGAAGCCGACGCTCAACAATTTGCAAGGGCATTGCGTCACCCTTAGAAGAACAGAGGTTTTACACGCTATTGGACAGATTTCGGAATATAATCACCACCCCGCTAACTTCAATGAAAAAGTTGTACGTTTCAGCAATGCGTAATTAGGATCGAGCAAGGGAGAAGAAAATTACAATAAACTGTACGGATGATGCATGGGATAAGTCTTCCGTGATTACAAGTGATCATACCAGTTATCCAGCCAATGTAGGGGGGGAGGGGGTTCTCCATGAAGTTTTGAAAAAATGGCCCATTACTTTCTGTCTGTCGTCAGTACAACGATAAATGATTACATGAAAGCAAGTTGATGGCTTCCTTATGAATGCAATTTTAGAATATGCAGAATATACGGGGATTTTTTTTTTCAAAATCGTTGGTTCTATTAAATGCGAGCTCATATATTATATATATGCAGCAAATCAGCAAGAAAAAAGCAAAAGTTAATTTAGTTTTTAAATTTAAAGTATTATTTATTTCTATACATTTTACTTGTACCAGGGTATGCTTTTTCCCGAAAGAAAGAAAGAAAGAAAAAAACAAAACAAAAAACCCGAAATTTTTGGAAAGGAACGGAATATGAAAAAAAAAAAAAAAAAAAATGCTCTTCTTCTACCACATTGAAAACTTTAAACCACCAAGCTCGATTATTTTCAAACGCTCTTTAGATTCAATTATAAAGTAATATAAACTGAACCTATTAGGCAGCGGAAAATCACGAAATTGGAAGAAAATGGGTGAACCGTCCACAACCTTTATTGCAGGTTCAGCAATAGAAGATTTGTGAGAAAGTGATATTTTATATAATTCTAATTCAATGCATACATAGAAATAGCAAAGATTTGTCCAAATGAATTACATTAGATGACGTCATCTACGCTATCGTTTTGGAATCTTTGTGCCATAGATATTTCGCTTCTAAAAGGAATCGAATTGATCTATTAAAATTTAAGCTAAAAATTCATTTAAAAAATTAAAAAAAAAACTTGAATGTTGATTTCATTTAAAGCAATTGAATAATAAGATATGAATTTTTATATTTTTCGAAAGATTATAATATAACTTTTTACATTTAAAATTCAAAAACATGAAAAACAAAAATGCCATCACGGCTAGAAATAAAGCTACTTTCTAAAAAAAAAGTTTTTTTTAATATGCATGTCCTTTTAATCCTAATAAAAATGCAAATTTTTCATCTTATTTTAAATATATCTTACCCTAGAAATTATGTAGAATTTCTGAGAGACACAATATAAAACACAAATATGTTATGGCACCAAATCAAAAAAGTAGAAAACAAGCTTATTATAACGATAATATTTCTTTTCTCGAACTGAAGAATAATTGGAGAAAAATGTAAGCAAGATTTTTTTATTTCCATTCAAAAAAACTCAGCAATAACCTCAAATAAATTTTTGAATGTATTTGATCTTATAATAAAAGTCATAAATATGCATTTCTGTGAAGAAAACTCACTTTGGCCTTCAAAATAGTCAAATAAAACAATAGAATAAAAGAGCTTAGATGTAATCTTGTGAGAAATGGAGCATGGATATGATTTTTTTCTTTATCTTTTTATAAGTTGAGTGACGTCATAAACTTATATGAATGTAATAAGCATCAGAGCATTAATTTTTTGTGTTTCAAAATCTTTAATGTTTATTTCTGATATATTTAACATTCGTTTTCGGAATCTCATCATGCATTTAAAATATTTAAAACTTCAATAAATATTTTAAGTACCCCTGAAAGACAATTTAATATGTTTATTTTTCACTTTTTTTTTTTGTAAATGTTTCAGAGAATTCATGGTGAGATAGTACGCGGTAAAATGCTTAATCATATTTAAACTATAAATCTCCTTCGCATTATAAACAAAACTGTAAAATTTCTCTACTAAAATAAATTTTTATTTAAGACTTTGATGTAAAAATTTCGAAGAATTTGTTTTCCTTATTGAAATCCACGTATCGATTTTTGCACTTTCATTATTTTAAAAATTTGTGTATATTTTTATAAGTCCGCTATTAATTGAATCGCATGATAAAATGATTACATTTTGCATCAAACATATTCGTTTATCATTTGTACTTATAATTTCATTCCGAATCATAAAATTCCTTTTATAGAATCCATCCTCTGCTATTTTGATCACTGAGCTAAATTTCCCTAAATTGAGATACCATTTTTATTTCACTATTCTGCGGCTGATGTATATTCGGAGGAGCTATGAAAGATACATTGATTCCAAGCAGTAGTAGAAAAATAAATTGAATTCCTTTTTTAAAATTGACCTTAATAAAAATTCAGTTGCTATTTTGTATATTTCATCTGAAAGCAATAATGTTTCTTAAATCCAATTAGATGTTCCAAAGCACAGATTACGAAGCGAATGGGAGCCTTTAAGACTGATGACTGAAGTTAAGAACAGAAAGTGAATTTAAGTTCTAATGAAATAAAGTGTCGAATTTACTGATGTTTATAAAAGAAAATTGCAGAAAATTCAAAATTATTTATAAATACGAAATAAAATTGGAATCCAAAACACAGGATTTTGGCAAAAAAGTAAGTGGGTTATTTGAAAACAAAACAAACGAAAAGACATGCAAGTCCAGGGCAAATGACGTATAACTATGTCGCGCATTTACTCCCACCTTTTACCATCCATAAAGTTTTATTTTCACATTTCTTTTGTTCAGTTGCAACATTGCTTAGAAAGAATTTGTACATGTGCGCCATGAGAGAAAAAAATGCTAAGTGTTCAGAAAGATTAAAGTATTGATTGATGTGAAATTCTTCTTTTAATGTATGAAATCTGAGATAAAACATATAAACTGTTATAAGTGTAGTAAGATGAGTGCCTGTCGCATTCAAAACGTTTTACCTGTTTTAAAAACTTAAATGCGCCGAAAACAGATTGGTGACAGTATATGTCCTAGTTGGTGGCCAATTTCTACCAGTTTTTTCGACTTCAGAGGGATTGTACAGATTAATGGGGTACCTGAGAGCCAAACAGGCAACCAACAATGTTTGCACAAATAATTCTTATTATTATACTTTTCGTGAATATGTACTGAGAAAACATGTTTTGTAAAAAAAAAAACTTATAACGGCTTCTTCACTGCTCTAAAGCAGTAACTAACTTACTCAGAACAATGCTGTAACTCACAATTTCTTCTATGTAAAGACGTTTCTGACAAAGTACAGATTCTGTATTATGCATCATTAACCCTATTTACCTGATGTCATTTCGAATGATTTTTTTTCATTTCCTAGAATTAAGTCGGAGTTAAAAGGAAATAGATTTGAGATTGTAGATTCAAGGAAAGCAAAAACAACGGAGATAATGAAGGGGCTTTCAGGAAATTATCTGAAGCACTGCTTCGAACGATAGAAATATTAAGTGATGTAGGAATAGAGAAGAGGATTGCATTCAAAGTGAGAGCTTATGAAGTCAAATTTCATTAATTTATCTGTAAACGATAATTTGAATTTTTATTCAAATTTGCAAGCAACTAATGATGTGAGATAAAGATGAAAAAAATTTAGAATCTGGTCAAAATATGAATAAATGTTTAATATTATTTCATTTATTATAATTTACATTGTAATCTAATTTTATTTTAACGTTTAAAGCCCAAATAGTAATTTGATGCATAATTAACTGTTCAGTGCTTAATTCTTTCAAGTATAGTGCATTTCCCTAAGGTCAGATTTTAGAAATAAATAAAAAAAAACTTATTTTCAAGTATTTTAAATTGTATCACAAAAATATACTAACCAGCAAATAACAGTAAACGAAGAGGGCGGTTCGTAAGACTTGTCAACAGACTTGAAAGAGTTCAAGTATTCAGTTATTCAAATTATCTGCGTATGAAAAAAATATTTTAGAGCTTATTTTCTATTATCACTTTTTTATGGTGTTGGGAAATCAAAGTCAACAGAAAGTCTGGTCACAGAGAATGCTTTATAATCTCCAAGTTTATATTCTGCTGCTATATAAGTTCAAATATTTTTCCAGATTTTCACCTTTTCACAAATGCCTACGGCATCAAATTTACATTAATTGCAATACAATTTCCATTGCATTTTTTCAGTCTACATTCTAAGGAAAAGACATACTTTCACGTGCTCGATGCAAAATGGGCCAAAATGAGAATGAAGCAAAAACCATTAAACCCTTTAAAAGCACCAGTTAAGAAATTCAGAAGCTTCTTTCTTTTGCTTTGGGACGTAATTTTTTTAAAGTCTAATCAGAAGTACGTTTTATAGGATTGTTGACAAATCTATATAAGTGAAAGGTACAATAGGTTTCAAAGATTGTCTAATTTTAAAAGCATATAAAAAGCAATGGATATCAAAAATTGACGATTTCAATAAAGTAATACTTAATCAATTGTGAAATATTACTTCATTGAGAGTGTGTGTTGATTATTACCATGTGCCAATATGCAAAATAAAAAAAAAGAAATTCGTTGACGATCGTCTAGCAGAAGTAATTGTGGGAAAGCGTATCCTTCCGTTATTATACTATCATTTAAGGAATTTGGAGGGCGACATCAACAACATTTCAGGAATACTTAGTTTCGTGAAAACATTTAAATTCGTATCTTGACTTGACTAGAACGATTTTGTGTGAAAACATTCCGGTACTTGTTTATTTGCTGTATTCTAACTTAAGCATGAGATATCAAAGTGCACTAAGATTTATGACTACTAAAACAATTTCCAGATATTTTTTAGGTCCTTTTTTTTAATACTTATAGTTAATAGCTGAAATAATATTTTGTTTAGTGTTAGTTTTTACTAATTAATTAATTACTACTTTCTACCATTTTTTCATTTAAACAGTTTTATTTATATTAATTTAATTGCTGATTAATAAATTATTTTCTTAAAATATTTTTCATGTGAAAATAAACAGATTTTCAAAGAAATTAGAGTTTTAAAAAAATTAGATTATTAAATTTAACTATGGATTTTAATTAAAAATTAGTTTCGTAATTAGATTTTTGTATCACTTTTCTAGAGTTTCTCTCACTAAATCACGAGGATTTAAATTGTTTTTATGAAATCATGATGCGAAGGGCCAAAATGCAATCTCCCAACACTATCACATTCAATGGTATATGAAAATAATATTTTCACCTCGGCTTTAAAATGACATAATATTTGGTGGTGATCACAAAATTGGAGATCAAACATCTCTTAATTAAAAATCTATCTAAATTTAAACTAAAAAATTAAGCAAATTATAAAAGAATAACATGAGAAATTTATATTCGCTACAGTTTTTACGTTTAAAAATGTATTAAGATACACAGTTCGTTAAATTGTTTTTCCTTTAACAGTATACAAGTTTTCCTTGAACATGGTTTTAGTTCCATCTTTAACACCCACGAAAACAAACAAACAAAACACATTATAAGATTGTCAGATTGTCTTCTAAGCCTTCAAGTTTTATCTGACACATTACAATAATTTAGAATTAAGGAAGATTTTCTTTTGAAAGAGAGCCTGATTTATGAGTTACATTCATAAAAAAGTTTGCGTAACCGAATCAGCACATTTTCTTTATCCGAACGTGTTTTTAATTCACATGATTTCCTTTTCACTTTTTTTGTCCTTTTAATTGAATTCTAAATTTTCTCGACTACGCGCGGGCTAACTTACACCCTTGTCTCAATTATTCAGAATTTCATTCAGTTGATATCTCTCAAAAAGTAATTAGAATAATAAATCTCCGACCTTTTAAAATAGATAAATGTCTTTTTTAATGATTTATTTCTAGATAGTTACCACAGCCCATTTTTATTAGTTGTAATTTCTTCATGGATATTAAATTTTACTTTTAATAATTTTTTTTATAAGGGCAATGCCAATATATAAGAAAAATTTCTTTTTCCATTAAAAAAAATATATGTATTCTATTAAAACTAAAAAATTCGCATATCGCCTTATGGTTCGTTACTAATTATACGAACAAATACTTTCTTAGAAACAAAATATTATCTGTTATTAGATAACAATTAATTGAATGTATTTCCTGATTTTTTTCAAACATTCTTAAATTAGTAACCAAATAAATATCCAGTCTTATACTTTTGGAATATGAGAAAGTTGTGGAATGAAATAAAAAAAAACTAACAAAATTATATATTAGATAATGTTATAAAAATTATTTTTGAGATCAGTTCGTATTTGAAACATAAGATGTGCAAATCAATCCAACAACTAACCCAAGTCATTAAGCAAACTAAAGTAGTTGGATTCTTAGGACACCATTTAACATTGTAATTGGACACCTTAGTAGGCGACATATTAAATTTCAAGTAAGTGAATTACTGAAGATGCTGCAGTTGTTATGTCGCAATTATTACTCTCATATAAAATAGTGTTTTTATACTTCATGTTGTAATAGTAAGTCAAAAACGAAAATTATCTCAGATATAAAGTCTGCGAATGAGAAATATGAAGCATGTCTGAAAGAAGTTCAACTCCACGTTGTTTTATTACATTATATGAAATACTTGAAATTTTTTGATTTAGATTCATAGAGGTCACACAATAGAAAAATGGAGTTTCTAAAAAGCTGGTAGAATAAATGAAATTTAAGTACTTTTGAAAGATTCATGATTATTATAATCAGGGATCTTTCAAAAAGATTTTAAATTTGGGCCTTTCTCTTATATTCGAAAAATGAAGCAAAGTCGTTTATTGAAAATAAAGAACGGATTTGCCAAACACCATACTAATGTTTTGATCTAACAGTCGACTTTTATTATTTTCATGAAACGCTAACAAACCGTTCTTTGAATATAAACTGAATAATGGTGTTGAAATGGCTCATTAAAATTCAGGAAACAAAATTATTGTGAAGAAAAAAAATAAAATAATTGGCCAGTTGATTGAATTTAATGGTACAGAAATCAAATCAAGCAATGATGAATGGATGAAATAAAGAAAAAGGTACACGATAGTTATAAACAGACACGTTTTCCTTTTTTTCCCTACAAAAATGGGCAATTTAGAGAATAAAGATTATGCATTCTGTTTCGATACTTTCCTATTAAATTAATTAATTCAAAGTATAATCGAATGAAATTTTCTTTAAAGAATTAAATTCGATACATTTACATTTATATGAAATGAATTTTTTTCTCGTAAAAACAGCTTTCCTGATCATAGTTCAAACGAAAGGTAAGAGGCAACAAAGCCTTTCTGCTTACTTGTTTCTTGCTCCAGTGATCTCTTTGATTGCATCATTAACTTAAGATTAGACATGTAAAAAGTTTTCTTAAAGCGAAGAAATCACACAGACGGGAGCACGCAATGTTTGAAAAAACTTTTGAGATTCGTGCTTTCTTTAACACACTTTTCATTAAAATGCAATTTTCTCAAGTGAATAATATTTTTCTTATTTGTAAGACATGTCTTGAACAGTTAGAATATCACATGCAACTGGAAACAAAGATGAATCTTAGTGAATGATTTTACATAGATACATGATTACCGGACAATATTTCTGATTCAACTTTTGAAAGAAAAGTTATTCTTATGTTTCCAACACATTATCCTGAATATCATGTTAATTTTTAATTACTCTTTGAATTGATTACAAATACAAAATTAAATGGCGATCGTCAATTATTTCACGGGATTTCATAATAGACGTTTCTTAATTGAAAATAAAAGCAGTAAAACAATGATTATTACTGGTCGTATCTTAAAATTGGTTGTATTTTTTCAATAAAATAGTATATTTTCAATAATATCCATCCCCCCCTCGCATAAAATTGTGAGTCGTAGGTGCGAATGCCTTCCTTGGCATCGGCAAATGAAAGTTTTGAAATATAAATATTTGGCGTTGAATCTAGCATTTTTACTGAATCTATATTTTGGAACGTCTTTTTTCCGATTGATTGAAACTAAAATTACATACAGGGCTACAGTTGAAATTACACGATCACATACCGAATTTTATATATTTAAGGCATAGCGTTTATGAGTTATAGCATTTACATACAAACGAAAGGAACGATCTACAGACGGTCAACTCTTTGGCAGATTTGGTTCAAAATTCTCTAACAGTCTACACTTTAGGTACTAAAGTTATATACCGAATTTTTATCTATGTAGTGCTTTACATTTCCTAGTTATCGACTTGACTTGTACTCGAACAGCCAGCCTGCTAGCGAGCCAGACAGACAGACTTATTTTCCATTGATATTCCTCAATATTTGATAGAAATATAAAATTTTGATGTAAAATTCATATATAAAATTTCATCTGTCTAGCTCAAAGCGTTTTTGAGTTATCGTGTTCGCAGACAGACGGGCATAATGTCAAAAATGTGTTTTTTGAACCCAGAGAGGTCTGAAATGTGGAGATTCCGCTGAAATCTCAAGCTAGTATATTTTTAAAAATTATATTAATTTCTGTACACTTTGTTAACGAGAAGCAAATAAATCAGTAACACTAAAACAAAAGCAAAAAAAAAGGCTTCAAATTATGCCAAATATTCATCCTTTTTTCGCTTTACAGTAGAGCCTCAGGCCAGTCACGAAACAAGTCGATTTTAGGAATAATAAATGACAGAAATTTACTATCCTCTAACATGAAATACATTTTGAAAAAGTTTGCGTTTTACTCTCATTTGTTGAGAAATTATTCTTAAGAACTGAGTTGCTATTGAAACAACTAAAGAAAAATATTTCCCAAGAGCTTACATCTTGACCTGATTTCTGAATTCCTATCTCTTCTGAGGTAAAGAGAGATAAGGATTCTGTTGTATTCAGGCATGTTTCTATTCGAATCAAACTTATCGAATCCATTGTGCGATTTCCAATTGAAGTTGACAATATGGGAAGAAGGAGAGATGTATCATTGCACCCAATCAATCATGGAAACGACTGAAATAATTCAAAAATTAATTTATATACTGAATAGCGACAATCAATATTGCATGGTGTGAATATAGCAGCAATCAATATTGCATGGTCTATATTTGTATCATACGATAGATTTCGATAAAATGTTGGGTACAAGCTAAAGATCAGTATTTGGTAACTAGTATTTGCCAATGCCATGCGAAGCATTTGCGTCCTTAATCAAGGTCCTAAATTTTGTGCGGGGGTGGAGGAGAGCGATACGAACTTTATTGGGGAGTATGCGAAAGAAATTCGAGAATACCACTCATTGTGGCACCTGCTTCATAAGCCAGTTAACAGACAGAGGTGACACTTTTCTGGACAGAGGTGATCACTTTTGTCTAGTGGTTATGTTACCAGGCTACGGAGCCTAGCGTCGCAGATTCGATCCTCGCTCAGGAAATTGCCACATCCCTATGGCATTTTGTAGCTCTGCAACTCACAGAAACATGTATAAAACTATTCATCCTTGGTTTAATCACTTTAACATTCTACGAACTGTCAGCTTGAGTTTTCGCCGCTATTTATTTCCACAATTATTATTTTGAAAAATGTAAAAACTTATGAAAAACGACTACAACAAAAACAAAAACCTGAGTGGAAGTGGTCTCATCATAAGTAGATTAGTGATCCCCTCATAGCATAAAATTGCTGATCATGGGCAAGGCAGTGTAAGTCACGAGTCCTCAGATTTTTATTTCCAGAGTTCCGCACATGAGCGTTACGGCATAGGGAAGAAAGTCGAATATGTATTGTACATAATTACTTCTTTATGGATCGATTAAGACCATAATTACACAAAGAACTTCACTTTTAGTAAAAATATCACATATAGAATTTCATTTATTTAAGTCATTGTGTTTTTTGAATTATAACGTTTACATATCTAAATGTGCAGATCAACGAAGCTAACAAATCTGATTCAAAATTTGGTACGGATCTTCACTTTAAATGCCAAAACTGTATGCCAAATTTTACACATCTAGATCTTTAAGTTTGTAGTTATCGTATTCACTTGTACACTGGCAGATAGACTGATAAACTACTTCTAAAAGGATTGTTCTAACTTTGATAATAATCTACATATTTTGTATAAAAATCCCGTACCAAATTTCATACGTTAAACTTAAAGTTTTTTTGAGACAGGTATATATATAAACCAAAAAATTATTTTTCAGACAACCGTACTTACAATACAATAATACTTCGATTACAATAAGCTCTGTTTGTATACTTGGTGTACTGGAAAGTAATTTGGAGTACGTACAAGTAAACTTTCAAGGAACAATTTTTTTATGAAATTGTATTTAATTAAAATATGCTATCTAAAATTCAGTACTAATCTAAAGTTTGAAATTTTAAATCTTCAATCTTCATTCAAGCAAATAGCAAGAGAAGTCAGATAAGTCACAGATTCAGGTGTTCAAACTCACATCAGACTTTACAGAAAATTATTTTTATTGCATATTATTTTACTTTATCATTTAGTTTGAAAATAAAAATATATGTATTGATTTTACTAAGACAAGCATAAAAATCAATATGTTTCTGAAAAAATGATTCAATTGAAAAATGTACGCATAGTTACGGATGTTACATTATACTTTAGTTTTTTTTTATTTAATAAAACTGCCTTTTAAATAAAATGATTAAATAATTTAATGAGATGGTTAAATAATGTACTATAGCATGAATTTTTTTTTCATACAACATTAAATTAGAAGAATTTTAATAAATTATTCTATATTGTTTCCGCACATTTTCAAAAAGACAAAACATCAGTTAATTACCCCCAAATCTGTCACTGCAATAAATGATAGCTAGGAAAATCTTCGCTTTCAAGTAAAAAATATTTATTTAGTATCAAGTTTACCGAAAAGAAAATTAAACAGACTTTAAAATCCTCGAAAAACTAATTCTTGAAGACCCTTCATTGATATTCTTCTCTCGATCGTTCTGTTGTTGATTCTGGTGCATAGTTTATGGTAATTAAGTCTCGAATTCCAAGAATTTATAATTGAAGCGATTTTCTCTAAAATGTCAAGATACCTGATACCTCTTCTATGCTGTAACCGCATGGAGCGCTGCAGGCTTCAACATCTTATCGTTCACTAACTCCATACTTTCGCTAAGAAAGTGTCATGAATTAACCATGCTGTTCAAAATCTTTATGGTAAGTTGCACTGTATTAGTACTGCTGAAGTATTAATATATTCCCCTTTGTTTATTTGAGAGAATTGAAATTAAAAGTAATGGCATGTAAATTTTAATATTTTATCCCTCTTATTTTAATTTTTGAACATGAAATATGGAATAACTATTATTTTTCTTTTGAAGTGCATAAGAACTGACGGATTATTTTGATGCAGAAATGTAGATAAATATATTGCAATGGTCTCTTTGATGTAGAATCAACCTTCTTATAAAATGGTGATAAAAATTGCAACTATCCTTCTATTTGTTAATCGAGCATTGCTTTATAAAATATGAAGCGAAATTTGTAACATGTATCCTTTTGTAATTAATTCTAATAATACGATTTCCATATAACATCGTGCAGAAATAGTGTAATTTAAATAAAACATGGCATTACGACATCGTTCCTACCGCTTAATTCAATATAACACGGAAAAAAAAACTGTGTTACAGAAGACTAGTCTATTTTTTAATGGTAGATATTTGTAGATGAAATAGATGTAAAGCTGTCTGATGTTCTTTAATATAGTTTTAAATTCTTGAAAGCAGATGTTTTAAGAACTAAACTAGTAACTTTTAAATCTAGAAAAATTACATATGAATGAATTAAAATGAAAGAAAAAAATTATTATTGGATCTGATAATTTAATTTACACGCCATGGGGAATCTATTCACAGGATTATTGATAGTAGTGATAGTATTGACAGTGTCTTTGAATCGTAGAATCGTGAATAAAGAGTAAATATCATATCCTCTATTTTACCACAGCGATTTAAAGTGCGAATGCTGGTGCCATGATAAAATTCAGTAATGTTCAGTCTCGTTTCCATTATTCTAGATGTCTCCATGTTCAGGCAATTTTGTAGTGCAAAGCTTAAATAGAAGAATTTTAAACCGATAATTTCTTTTATAATTTGTATTATAGATATAGATATGTGTACGAAAGTGCTATGTCATTGCATCCAAAGTATCATTGAATAACTTTTGAAAGATTTATTTCTTATCAAATAATTTTATCATTTCGGTTAAACCCTTGAAGAATATTCACCTTTTACTTGAATGCGTATTTTTTCTTTCAGATTGAGTTCATCATAATTTCAATCCATTTCGTTCCTTCCGTTTTGCTTATTTCAGGTAAAGTAAAAAAAAAAAGGATTATTTCTTTATTTATCTTTATGAAACAAAGTAATTATTTTGCTTATTGATCATTTTTACTAAAAATTTTTTTCTCATATTTTAAAATGAAATGCAGAATTTCCATTTATATGCTTATTAACAATATTTCTCCTATAACTGCAGATTGTGAAAATGTCACCAAAAGGTTGGAACAATTTGACAAAGAGTTCCAATCCATATGGTGGCTCCGTCAGTCAGCAGACTGGAACTACAGCACCAATGTTTCTAAAGCGACAACATCTGCTCGTCAATTTGCATCTGTACTTTACAGCGACTGGATGAAAGATTGGAAATTATGGGCTAGACAGTTGAGTTGTGAAGATCTTCCATCTGATGAAAAACAGATCGTTAAAACCATGGCATCTGGTGTGGTTTTTATGAACTCTTATAATGCCAGGTAAAAGAAATGACTCCTTATTATAAATAAAAATCATTATGGGTATATATGCATGCATGCTCCACATCTTCTAAACGACTGATCCGATTTCAACTAAATTTTGCAGACTTATTTTTTAATTCAAGATAAAGAATCTGTCAACTTTTCGAATTGCAAAAGTTAATTAATTAGAATTTAATCGAAATTTTGCCGTTTTTAGGCAATAACTTCCAACAAATAATGTTACAAAAATATTTTAATATTGCCTTGAAAGGCAAAATTTTACTTTTTCATTTATATCAATTTCATTTTTTCATGACATTTCTTTCGGTTGTTATTAATTTGTTGTTGTAAATCAGTTGTTAATGTTAACCTTGAACAAGTCTATCATTATTTGTTAAATTTCTGTTTTATTTTAATGTATAACTTTTTGTCAGATTTTCATTTTTTAAATACAATTCTACAATGCCTAAATATAAGCATAAATCTGTCACTAAAGCGAGACAAGAAATATAAAGCCGTTGTGAACAAATGAAACAGATGCACGCCGATAGCAGCTGCTTCAATCTGTAAGAAATCAACCAATATTTTGCCTTTTTCCACAAAAATTTCGAAGGAAATTAATCCAAAAAAGTTTATATCACCATTAACTTAAAAAAATTACTTTTTTATTTATTTTTCTTTCAAACTTTATTAATTCTTTAGAAATTTTAACGCAGATGATTTTGAAATAAGAAAATTTATAAATAGACACACTTTTTCTGGATATCGTTAAAACTTTAAAATATCTTTTCACTATTATTTAACATTTCTCTTTAATTTAAATACAAGGCTTAAAAAAAGACTTTTATATTATAATATTTTATACCAAAGGAATTACTACTTTAAAAACATTGCACATCAAAGAATTTTAACTCCTAGCAACCCCAGGTATAGTAATTCCTTAAATGCAATGCTTTTGGCCTCTCATATTAATTTGAAAAACTAAACTGCTTTGAGTAGATAGGCATTATTAATCAAATTACATCAATTTGAGGAAAATATACCTTTTTCAACGGAAGTTTTATTTGATTAAGTTAAATAGTATTAAAAAAACGATGAAATTCTTTAAATATATTATAAATATAAAGTAATAAATATAGAAATGCATATCTTCCATTTAAATTTCTTTATTCATTTGTTTTTCTCTCTTATCTTTTAACATTTAAAAAAGTGCAGCTGTCACAATAAATATGCGAATGTTTAAACTTCTGTAAATTAATTGTTCAAAGTTATAAAATGAAGTCCATTTTGGCTTCTTGCTCACATGACTCGGGTAAAAATACCATGTCACTTTAATTTTGGAATCTATGACCGTCCTTGCTGAAGGGGAAAAATGGCGCTATTTAAATGTTAAATTTATGTTGATTATTTGTTTGAGTTTTTACATGAATTGTATCTTTTTATTTTTATGTAGTATCATCTATAAAATGCAAACTTATAATTTAATGATGATAAAAATATTTTTGCATAAATACAAATTAGCAATCTACTATGATATATTAAAGATG
>JAPMOR010028748.1:326005-416055 GCA_026543865.1 Argiope aurantia
TCTTCAGTATTTATTTTACGTTTATTAGTAATGTTTAAAAATTTCTTTTCTTAGATTGATTACAGAGTTGAAATCAAATTTAACGGAAATATACACCACAGCAAACATAACACTTCCAGAACTAAATGGAACTGCCCAAGGCGAAAGTGAAGTCATATCTCTTGTAGAACATCTTCGAAACCCAGATATCTTGAAAAAAGTTTGGAAATCTTGGCGAAAGCAAGTCGGAGAGAAGGGGAAATCTGCTTTTTTGCAACTTATGCAGCTCACGAATAAAGAAGCTCAAGAAAACGGTAAAGACTTTAAAAATAATCTTCAAAGATTTATTTTCACGTGTAAGTAGAACTTAGTTTGTTAACAGTAAATTTACCTGCTAAATCTTAAAAAATCGACGTGCTTATTATTTAAAAACGTAGTCGGTTTGAAATTTTGGTTCAGACATTTTGAAGTCGGAAAGGAGAATATAAATTACTTTGCATTAGAGAAATAATTCCAAACTTCATAAAAAAAAAATTCCTTTTTTTTCATTAAAAAACTGGGAACATTTTGATGCATATGAAAGCAGAAGAAAGGTCTTTTGGGATGCTTACGTTGGAAAAAAAATGAATGTATAAGTGTTTTTCTAGCATAAGAAAAATGAACAACTTTTAATTTTTCAGATATAATTTTTCTTTAAATCTTAAAAATATGCTTAGAAGCAAGTTAAACTGAAGATAGTCTTTTTCATAGGAAAGCTCTCAAACACTTGTTATTTAGACATTGAATATCGTTCAATTGATTATCACTGAAACATTATTTTCCAATTATATTTTAAGAAATCACATTTTAATAGAAAATTCTTTTAAGATATTTTCACCTTTATTTTATTAATATAAATATATTGTTCTTATAGCTTGTAAATATAAATATCCAAATACATTATAAATATATGTATAAATTGTCATCTGTTATAATCAATTTAAATGTTATTTATATTTTTAGATATGGTTAATAATTATCAGTAAAATGCCATCCTTAAAATAATTAATATAGCACTTGCATGAAATATTTGCATTTATTTTCTTCTGTTTTCAATAAGTTTGTCATTTCTATTAGCCCAGAATATTAATGGGAAATATATTTCTATTTAAAAGCCTTCAAAATTGATGTCATCTGTAATGATTAGATTAAATCTTTTCTAGAATATTAAGTCATGTTTTAATAAATCGTCTTGAAAATATTTTAAATAAATATGGTGGATTTTTATAATATTTTTTAATACAATGCTCTTGAATTTAACTATCACTAAGCAAGTATTATTAGACTTTTGACACTCCTTTATACTTCTTACATTTACAACTATCTTACTTCTAACATTTAACATATGATAGAGAAAGAGTAGATATAAAGGTAGATATTAGTGAGCAAAATAAATAAATAATAAAAATTTTCCTTTTATTTAAAATGTGATTTCTGTGTGATAATATGATTTTTCTGATTATGATTATTTTATAAAGAATGAAAAAAAAAGGGAAAAAGAGTGCAGTGTTTGTTTCGACACAAAGATGTTATAAAGAATTGAATCAATTTTTTGTATAGCAATAACTGATGGCATTTAAACAATATTTACGCAGAAAGTATCGTTTATATCACAAGTGCATCACACGCATCATAATAAGACGCTTATTTTCCTTTATTAAGATTCACTCTCATACTTAAAACACACTAGGGTTATTTAAAGTTTATGTTGATAATTTGAAATGCCAGGTGACGAGAATAACACTTTGAAACTCATTTTTAAATTGGTTGATGTAACTCATTTTTAAATTGGTTGATGCGAAGACGTTTCACTCATGATGACAGATGTGAAGGTCACCAAAATACACATAAGTGCATTTTTCGCAGAATCAGGTCTAGATCTAATAATTCTCTGACTGACACTTATATCGATATTTGGCTATAAGGTCATCACATCTTTTTGAGACAAGTGGAAAAATGGCACTAGGCAATTCGATATCAGTATACCATACTGAATTCAGAATTCTGTAACTCTATAATTCATTTACACAAAGGTAATAGAAAGAATTTTACTGTAGGAGCTGACGCAGGAAAAAAATATTAGATGTTCCTTTAATCGATTAATTATTAGTCTTACATTTCAGAAGACAACAAACTAATACTATACTTAACATGTACAATGCATCTAACATATTAATGAAAAATGAATTAGTGAGACCAATTAACATAAAATACTCGATCTTGACCTTTCTCCAAAAATATTGAAATCCACTAAAAAGATGTATCTAAATTTGTAATGAAAGGGGGGAAATAGTTATCCTTTTGCTAATTCAATAAATTCTAGAAATTCTACATTATACGTTCAACAATGAAATCTTATGAATATACACAACATATTTTAAGTTGTTTTCATTCATTCAGTTAACGTTCATTCAAAACGTTCAGTTATCCGCCTTTTAAACGGGTGAAATTCGAAACCGACAGGCGTTCGTCAAATTCAGATAAAACTAAACGTGAGATAAAAGATTAAGAGCAGCAAACCCACTTGCGCTAGCATTCAGCCTAAATCTGTCACTCTTGTCACGTTTAGATTTAGCGTGGAGTGAAATGAATATCAACAAATTGCGAGTTTGAAAAATCTTTTTGGTGATCAGCATTTTTTTTCGGATGACGGTCAAAAACACGTGGCTTTCATCATCAGAAAACTTCATCAACAGAGCAGAGTAGAGAGTTTCAAATGTTCATAAATGCATATGTCTTATTTTGAAAAATGTTTCTACACGTTAAAAAACGAAAGATATATGTGTAATTTTTATAAAAGTTATTAATTTCGACTTATGCAAATTTCACAAAAGCAAATTGAAAAACTTAATGATATCTCGATATCATGAATGCAGTTATTATTAATATTTTTTAAATTCAAATGATATTAGCAGAAATATTACATATCTGTTTACTCCAAAAGTGAACTGTAATAATAAATGGAAAACACATTCTTCAAATCAATGATTAGTAAGTCAATAATATACTCTATTATTTCATTTAAGGTAAAGTAGTTGAAATATCTTTAGTTAGAAAGTTTTAAGGATTTTTTATAAATAAACGTAGAAAATGTTAATTGGTTTTAATTATGATCTGTTGATTGTAAACCCATTTCTTAGGCATAAAAGAAAAGAATAATGCCCTTTCTTACTATATTCAACTTGATTTCAGCAATTAAAAAAATGTTGTGATAAATTATTGATTAGATGAATATTAACAGCTAAATAAGAGGTCTTTTAGAAATTAAAACAAATACTATTTTTAATTAAACAGATTTCTTCGGTTATTACTTTTTATTTTATATTTAATAACAATTCAAGAGTCCATTGGACTGGAAAAGTTGTTAAAACATTCATTATCATTCTTTTTTGATGTTACGCTAAAACTATATTGGGACAGTACTCTTGAATTTGAATACATTCAAATGACGAGGTTGAGTCTAAGATAGTACTATTCTCTAAAATTTCATTCCACACAAACGCCATCGATGAAAGATTTAAGTTGTATTAGGATTCCATGCACTACAGAAACCTGAAGCAAAAGTCTTTGCACTTGATCACCGTTGGCTTAGCAGCGACCAGTTGAACCAACAGTTTGAAGAAGGGAACGCATCCCAAAACTGTTTTCTTGTGGAAATATAAAATAAACACATAAATAAATAAAAATAAAAAATCCTCTTCTTATTTCTTATTTTTTTTAAATTTTTGTATCAGATTTTTTATTTACATCAGTGTTTTACTTATTGATTTTCGTCCTTTTTTAGCAACTTGCAATAGATGCTCATACGATACCATCATTTCGTGCTTCTTTACGTGCTTCTATTTAATGTCTCCAGTTCTGTTCTAGAAACTGCTGATTCAATTGTACAAGGTGTTTACATTTCTATGTCGTATACTGATGCATTCCTTTTATATTAGAAGTTGGGTAGCTTGTCAAACTTTTATGAAAAAATTTAAAACTTTCCGAAATTTCAGAACTATTTCAAAAGTATTTTTTATTTATTATTTAAATTATTCACTATATTGATTAAGAGAAAAATGCTCTAAGCATAAAAAATATGTAAATAAAAATATACATATTGGTAAAAAAAATATATTAACAATATATATTTATACATACTGTGGATTTCTCTATTGCGTTATACCAATCTATGCATTTTGATCTTCATTTAGACGTTGAAAAAAATGAGTATAACCAAAAATATTTAATTAAGGTTTTTTAAAATCATTTGCTTTAATAAATAGGAATTTATACTGAATGGAGTTTTGTAAGATTTATTCTGAAACAATTATTTCTTTTTTTTATTATTATTCTTTTAAAGAGGATATATTCATGTATAATAGATATTTTTATAAATGTTTATAAAATGGCTATAAAATTGCATTTTTCTATTTATCCAGCCTTTACATGAAATTCAAATATTTTACAAAATATAATCTGTTATGACGGTGTCCATGATGTGAAATGTGATGATGACTGATATTTACTTAATTATTTTTCTTTTACTACTTTGAATAATCCACAGATGATCATTTCAGAAGCTGTAACTTTAAATGGTAGTAGTAAACTTAAAAAATAAAAACTTAAAAAATAAAATTCTTCTTCATTTCAGGATATACTGATATTGGTGAAACTTGGAAAGAAGAATTAGGCTTGGACGACGTGATATCAGAAGTTTTAGTTCTATGGGACGAAGTAAAGGATTTTTACAAGGAACTACATGCATATGTAAAACACAAATTACGTTTATATTACGGAGATAAGCATGTTGGAGTTAATCCTTGGATTCCTGCACATTTATTAGTTAAGTAATTAATGCTTTTGTTTCAGTTAGTTTTTATGATTATTTTAAAACTGATGATAATTAGTTTAGAATTTTAATATATTGCAGGAGTTTTTATCCAATGATCAAATCTATTTCGCATGAGTAAAAATTATTAATAACTCATATCCTTTCCAATAACTCAAGTAAGCCTTTCTAATAAGTCAAGTGGTAACACAAGAGAAAGTGCTACAATATTTCATCTGGGGAAAATAATGCAATTAATTAAAAAAATATATATACACCATGCACTTTTATTTAAAAAATGATTTCAAATAAAATATCCTCCAATATCGAGTTTTTCTTATAATTACAAAATTAAAGCATGTCAAAATAATATTATCTTTGTGCATTTGAAGCAGTCGGATGAAAGAACACTTTTCTCCAAACAACAAGCAAAGCATTACGAAAGCTTACTTTGACTTTGAATACTGTCTTAATTATAATTTTCATTCATTATTGAAAAATCTATTTTGATATCATAACTTGATCTTTAAATTAAAAATTAACTATATTAAACATCTGCTATGGTGAAATCAGCATTTAGGCTCTCTGTTGCATCAGAATTATTTCAACAAAAAAAGCCTAAAGAATCTTTAGAGTTAAATGGAATTTAAGCGTGACTAAAAAGAATATGGAGAAAATATGCTGACTTTGTAAAGTGATACAACAAAATGGTATAATACTATTTAAAGTAACATTTCGCATAAAATATATTTATATACTTCACAAAGAGCACTATAAAAGAGAGATTATAATATACAACAAGACGTACAGTTTTTACAATAATATAAACGGTCGCAATTCATTTAGAGCTGAAAGCATAGTATGCAAAGTAAATCAGATGCTGAAGCAACGTTATTGAATATTGTTCATAATTACTTTTAATAAATTAATTATTTTTTATGCTATTATTTCTTTTAAAAAGAGTTTTAATAAATTATCGCGCCTTTTGGGTTAACAGAAGTCGTTGGACCAATCTATCCTATGATTAATTTTCAGCAAAAAATTCAGCACAGTATTAGCCTCACTTTAAGGATCGAAAGTCTTGCAGAGTTTCGTGGACTGATGGTGATTTCTCTTCTGACTCCTCTTCTTCATCATTGTCCTCATGTTGTAAATTGTCATCTCTTCGATTCATCTGTCTATGACTTTCATCTGTAATTTTTCTTAGTGTTCTCCCAGTTTACGCCAACGTTGAACCATACTTCATATTCTTTTTTGGAAAGGTTTGCTTGGTCTTAGTAAAACCATCATATCAAACCGCTTGGACATCGAAATTGATCTTAACAAGTGAAATGCTGATCACTAGGAAAGAAGATTTTCTATGCAATTTATATGCGGAAAGATCCGTTCATCGCTATTTTGATCAGTACAACCGATTAATCATAATAAGCGGAGGCTTGTGTAGCTACACTAAATTGCCATTTTATTGTCTTAGCCAGAATACGCTTTGCTTACTGCATAGGAAGTTTTTTTTTTTTTTGGTTTTTTTAATTTTCCTCTATTTCGAGTATATGAGAAAAACTCAAATGCTCAACGAAGACGTCAGGAATGTATCCCTTTCAAACCGGAAACCTACTTTAATATCTATTCCAGAATGATATATACCATAGTTTTCATTTATGCACTTCTAGAAGCGAAAAATAAAGAAAAGAAAATAAACTTAATACAGCGGTTAACTTGAACTGTGAATGTAAAGATAATTTTTTAATACTTAGACGGCTTTCTATTCAATTAACATCTCATATATTTAAGGCATTTTTTAGTATAATGGAAGTGCAATAAAAACCAAAATTGGAGTTGGTTGAGTGATGTATTTAGCTATTTTGCGACTCTAAGCATGACACATTATGAGAACCATGTTATAATCATGGATAATTTGATTTCAGATTTCAACGCATTTGTAACTTATTTTAATGGTTAACTTATATTAACAGCTTATTTTGGCCAATCATTTTATTTTAATAATTTTGTTAAAATATATTGCTTTAATTAATGTATTTCTTAAACGTATATTTTACAAAAAGTAATTAAGGATAAAATTCTTGAAAAATTGGCACTGATTATCTTAATTATTAATTTCCTTACTTTCAAATGTCAGCATTTAAATTTTATGAAAGATTATAAAGGGACAATAAATATCTAATAAATATAAAATTAAAAATTACTATTTTACTGGAGCTTTCAATTCGAATATAGCATGATCATTTAATGAATGATTGATATTTCATTATAAAAATCAATTATTTATGCTTTAATTAGATTTTGATTATTCCTTATGTACACACACAGTAATACTAATATTTTATCATTTAAAAAAATTGTATTTCTTAAAATTTATTTATTTGACAATTAGGTTAATTTCTTTTATCGATTCGGTTGCGGCATCTTTTCTGTCCAGAGGCCCCAGGAAACTGACTAGTCTGCCTAATCGGAAATCTTACACTGCTTTTCACCAATTATGAAGTTTTATATTTTAAATTCATAATGAGAAGGAATTGACAATAACGGTATGCCTGGAAATTTAATTTTTTTTTTCAAATTTTACAGGTAGTTTATGGGGAGAAAATTGGAGTGGGTTGAGTGATGTCTTGTTACCATATCCTGAAACTTCAACAAATGTGACGTCAGTATTGTTATCAAAAGGATTTTCTGTTATTGATCTAATCAGAAAAGCTGAAGAGTTTTACACAACGATGGGATTGGATTCTATGAAGCCGAAATTTTGGAGCAAATCAATGTTTGTGAAACCAACCGACGGCCGTTTCGTAGATTGTCATGCAGTTTCTTACGATTTTGCCTTAGGTGAAGATTACAGGTGATTAATTTAAGGATTATAGATCACAAGATGAATGAAAGATTTAATAATTTAAACTTATTGTTTTAGATAAAAGAAATCCTACATGTTTCTGAAGGGGTGATGAAAATTATATTTAACTTAATGAAAAATTAAGCAATATATAATATCATCTATCTAATTTTATAATTAGATAAGAAGTCTTTAGTAGTTAATGGATGTATTTAATAAAACATTTTTACTAATTTTTGAGACATTAGTTAGTCTTTCCATGAAATTATAACGAAGATTTGAATTGATGCTTGCACTATTAATGCATTCAATAGTGAAAATTGCTAATAATTTGAGACTACAACTAAGAGGTTATACTCTGAATAATTAAGTTATAAGAGAGTTTCTAAGACCTAATTATTTACTTAGTTATAAGATCATTGACTTTAGGTACAAATCAATGACGGACACCTTAAAGAGCAGACTCTATCTGCTTTTTATTTACATTTATTTCGTTTCATTAAGATTATTCAGAACTTAATATCGCTTCTCAAATACAAATTCGTCAGCCAATTAGTTCTCAAAAAACAGCAGTAATATTAAGTGCAAACGTTTTTGTTGAAATTGCACAGCTTGTAAAAAGGAGATTGAAAAAAAATCAGTTTTTGAACATTAAATTTAAACTAATAAAATTAACCAATATTTTGCTTATGTGTGAGGTAAATAAATGACCTAGTAATTCAGTTTAAAACTGCATTCCGTATTCACTTGGACGTACAATTTATAAAATTGTAAAGTGTTTGAATGGAATGGACTAAGTGATAAAAGATCAAATACACGGAAATCTATCATTTAATCTAACATAGTTGACCTAAGAATGCAAGTCAAGTATTGTTCGAATTAAATAATATTTTTATCCTTGACCAATAATCTTGTCGTAACTCAAGGACTAGCCTCAAGGCTAGCATTTAGTTTTTGTAATAAAAATATAATCACGCGAAATGGTTCGATCAATATCAAACACAAATGAGAACAAACTTTTATTTATCGTGCGTAAAAAATTAGAAATTAAAATCAAACCTTTTGAAACCATGGATTATTGAGTAGAACAACTTATTTAAATAAACGAAATATCACTCCCCATTCCGAATTTTTGAACTAACAATTAATTTCATTTAAATGTAAAATTCATTGAAAACAATTATTTATAAAGAAACGGGGTAAATGCATTTTCATTAATCTTCTTCTGAAAATAATCCTAAATAAATGGAGGGTGGAAGTCTCATTAACTGCCAATGTTTATATCCAAGAATCCACCGAGTTACTTTCTATTTAATAACTCGTTCATTCAGAGAAATTCATTGTTTATGGAAAACTCTCGGTATAGTTTTGTCAAATGGTGCTGACAAATAAATAAATTAATAATTAATTCTTAGAAATTAAAACAATTTTTGGAAAGGCTGACTATGTATGGAAACTGTTTCTGACGTGAAAACTTAAACAGAAGTTTTATAAAACATTCATATATCCAAGTTACTCTCTTAAATTTTGACTAATTTTTAAACAATTTGGCATATACTTTTGGTTGGAAAAATACCTTTTAAGTTATATAAAGAATAATATTTTATGTTGTTTGAATCAATAAATTTACTTCTGTAAAAAATATGAAATCTAATTTTTATACAATCCCTCATCTTATAAGCCATATCTAATAAAATATTCTTGAGAAACTGCCATTTTGAATAAAAAAGTTGTACTCCTCTGTGTTTTAAACTGATCGAGTTATGACCTTATAAATATAACTATTTTATATGATTTTAGAAAATTTCAATCGCTGTCTCAAGAAAGATCTACCAATCAACGTCCAGAGTTTTCTAAAGACAACCGTTGATAAGCCAAAAGTAATGATATTCCAAATCTCATAATTAGGTCAGTTCTAGAAACTGAAGGTTGCAAATTCTTCTTTTTAGAATGTTAATGTGATAAAAATATTACAAACAAAACCAAAAGTCTGAAAAAAATTTATACGTCATAATACTTTTAGCAAATTATATATTGAATCAAACAACGTAAAATATAATTATTTACGTCATTTAACGTATTTTTTCTAAATGCAGCACATCACTAATGGTTGAGAAATTAAATGTTAAACGTTTAAAGTAGACGCTTAGGTTTTAATAATAAATCTATTAACTAATGTGAATTCTAAGTGCTGATTCATTAGAGGCTAACAAACAAAAGACATGGGCTTTGAAAATGCTGCTCCAGAAAGCTCGTTTTATTTTCAATTAGCGGATGTAAACGATCTATACTAAGTAGAAAATTTCTTTCAACTTTGCGAGTGAAGATTTTAAACAGAAAATTTTTGAATTTTCAGAAAATATTTCATCAACTAATCAACTTACAAGATTTAATTACTTATGCGATAAATAAATTGTAGTGATATGATGCATTTACAAATAGATTTTGTAACTTCACTACATAACCAAGCCCTATTAATAAATGTTTACATTTTTCAGAATGCGAGTATGCGCGGAAGTGAAAGAACAGAGTTTTCTAGAAGCTGTTCATGAGATGGGACATATACAATATTTCATGGCCTATCACAAACTCCCAATGATTTACAGAAATGGCGCCAATTCCGCATTCCATGAAGCGATAGGAGAAACTATGGTTTACGCGGCTCAAAGTCCGAAATGTCTACAAAAATTAAACCTTCGATCTGCTGATATGCCAAAAGGTAAAATGAAAATAAATTAACTGGTTGATGCATTCGACAGATCAAGCTTGTTTTTGCGATAGGGAGCTTAAGCTATAAGCCATACTTTGATCAGTGTTACTTATCAATGTTTTGAAATTAAAAATAAACGAAACAAAGAAAAGAAAAACAGCTTTCTTTTTTATTTTTGAAGTCGAAAATGTTAATTTTCAGATTTAGATTTTATTTACTTTTGGAGGCAATCTGTAGAAATTTTCTTTCGCAAAAAATGAGATTCGTATATAGAAACCAATGCATATTACTTACATTTTCTTTTGCATTTAAAATTAACTTGGATTAAGTGATTATAGTTTTTAAATTGTAATCGATTAGACGTTAAACTGGAACAAATAATCGAAAATAAAGATTACCCAATCCGAGATATATATTGCAACTTTGACGTACACATTTATGATAGCAGGAATCATCAGAAAGAGGATTTAATAATATTCAAAATATTAACGATATTGAAGCCCCATTATTTTATAAATGAGGACGATTATGATTTTTATTATATTTTTTCCTATATAGTAAGAATTAGAAAGGAGAATTCTTTAGAAGCTTATATTTCAATTATACTTAATTTATATAATTTGACTTCTTTTACATGAAATAATTATTTATAAGGGAAAAGAAGATGGTATGAGGCATTTCATAGAAAATAAGAACACATCAATAAATTCTTACAACCTAGAATAATAAAAGAAATTACTTTGAATTAAGAGAAATTAGATTTTGTGAAATAATAGACACAATTTGTGAAATCACAGTATTTTGATTAAAATTAATTGATTTTTGTAAATTTTACTATTTAAAAGTAACGAGACGGATTTTAAAATATTTTTTAGAACTTATAGAGAATATCCTCATGAAGCAAGCTCTATCTAAATTTGTTCTACTACCCTGGGCTTTGACAATAGAAATCTGGCGATACGGACTTTTTGCTGGTGAAATCAAGGAAGAAGATATGATGATCGCGTGGTGGGAACTCAGGTATTCATTGCATTTTACAATTGTAGTTTCAATACATTGATTAAAATTTTTATATGATGAAAATAGCGATAAATAAAGAATCAAGATAAATAAATAGAAGAAAACATTTTCCTCTTCTTATAGCATACTATTAAACCTTTAATCTAAAAAAATGTTATGAGTTAATTACGATTGTGTTACTGATTAACACTTCCAACGCTACCGACGAGATATCTCGTCTTTCAGATACTTCCAATTACAAGTTTCTGTGTGCTAAAATTTGTCACTTATGCCAGTTTAGATAGGTTGAACTTTTTAATACATATCTGAAGAATACCTTTACTAGTTTCATTTATTTTTTTGTATAAAAAATTTTGCCACAGAAACCTGTAATTGGAATTATCTGAAAGACGAGATACCTTGTCGGGAGTGTTGAAAGTGTTAAAAACAATTTGGAAATACTATCTATAATTTCTATCCACAAGACTGAAGCACTTTTCTTTTCGAGACAGAAAAACTAATTTCTCATACATTTGACATATTAAATTTATTACGACTTCTCTAATCCTTTAAAACAATTCAGAAGTGATTGTATCAAACATCTGTCTGCAAGAATGAAAAATCTTTTTGCAACACTTACTTTTATTTTTGAGAGAAATTGATTTCCTACGCATTTTAGAACGGATCTCATAACCAAAACAAGTTTGGGAAACAATACAACTCCTTATTTCTTTAAATACATAGCACATTAATTAAAAAGAAAATTATTTCTAATTATTATGATCAATATTATATTCAGTATAATTCCAACTGGAAGTATGAAAATAACTTAACTGAAAATAAATTTGCAACTACACTAAATCATGTTAAATTTTATGCGATTATGTACGATTTTCTGAAAACCGAAGCATTTGATAATTGGTATGTGAATTTGAGGGATCGCGCAAATTTCTAACAATGTAAATTTTTGATAGAAAATTCATAGCTTAACCATTGATTCCATTTAGATACATTAATACAAACCATGATGCCATTTAGATACATTAATAAAAAGTCAGAGTTTAATGAAATTAAAAATAAACATCCTCTTTAAAATTTGTACTAATTCTTATTCTCCATCACTATTTAGTTTGCATATCTTTATAGATTGTTTCCTTTTTTATCGATTAATTATGTTTATTAATTTCCAGCGGCTTGCAATTATTTCATTAATTTTTGATGATACAGTAATATGCTGATGATGGATTCAATATTTACAAATGCTTATTGTTTCTGATCATTTTTTGAAACTGGCACAGTCGACAGTTACTTCATTATTTTCCGATGCTATAGGATAATACTTTCTTTATTGTTTGATGCTAGCACAAAACGATAATACTGAGAAAACTTTTAGATGGTTTATTTAATAATTTTTTAAAATGAGCCTGAAAAAATTTGTTGGTTTGCAAATACTATCCAGACTTCTGATTTATAGTGAAATTAACTTAATAATGAGCTTCCATTCATTTATGCTATTTTCTTCATGTTGTGTTATGCTTATCAAACATTATGTCTGGTGGTGTCGTGTCGTGTTTTATCTTAAACTGTTTTATCACATTTACATTAATTTGATTTCATAATTAGATTCATTTACGCTTTCATCTATCTAATTAGAACTCACTGAACTGTAGTAGAGAAGGAATAATTTAATTAGATAGAAAGTATGAACTAATTATATAGTAGATGTGAATTACCGGTGAGTCACGCGGCAGCCAACGTGATAAAGCATTTCGGTAAGGTTATTCAAATTAAGGATAAACTTCCTTATTATAGTTCATTACCCTTCTGAGCAAATAAAATATTAGCACATGTAAACCGAGAAAACCCATTTCAATAAAAATGGTGCAAAAATATTAAGGAAGATGAAAATCCTAGATCGTTTCATTCCTAAAATTTTCTATACGACATTAAACACCCAGATTTTTTTTATTATTGGTTTAATTCCGTAATTTGTGTCAATTAATGTTTTAATTTGTTTAAATCCTAATTTTTTTCGTTTTAATTCTTGTTCTTATTGGAAAACGTTCTTAACTGCAAAAGACAGTAATCAATTTTATGACTTATTTTGGGACAACCTTCTTAATTTTGAATCATGGTAAGATGGAGTGTATGAGACTTAGGCCACACCCCACTGACCGAACTTCTATAGAGTCGAAACCTCAGTGATTTACAAAGTAGTAATGCTTGTAGCAGGAATGTGTTTCGTCACACATTCAAGCAGTATTTGAGAATGAATAATAATAGTATTTCAAGCAATATAGTGCATTTACATATTGTTACGGGAACTTGAGGTATTATTTTGAACGAATTCTAATCAGCAGATGTTTAAGACCAAGAGCTGGTTTTGAACTCCCTATTCAAACCAAGATTGAGCCCCTGACTAGGACGCATTTTAGGGCCGGGTGCGTGTGCAAAAATCAGTATAAAAAGCAAAGTTCAGGAGTTAGTTTGGAGCAATCTGCTGTGAAAAAAAGAACTCGAGCCTAAGCTTTTTGTGACTGATTAAAAACTATCGGTGCATAAAAACAACTTCTAGAAAATATGACCCATCTGCAATTTGTTTATTGCAATGATGCCTATAATTTTTTGTGTACAGATTTTATTAAAGTATTTATTTTTTCAAGAATACATAATTTTTATTAAACTTATTTACAAACTTATATAATAGGCTAAATATATGTAAAAATTACTGGAATGTAGTTTACTAGAGTGAGGGGATCATAGAAGTGATAAGAAATTGACAAAAATGCTGTAAGTAGTGGGGCACTGCTTTGGCAATTCTACCTAGGTCTTAGGATCAATTTGGCGCTATCCCGACACCATTTCACCTTCTTCCACTCATTGGATATCAGCATGAGGGATTCCGTTTTTCGAGGAAATATAAAATATAATGATTCTTATCAAAGATCAGCTCCAATCAACAAATTGAGAGCAACCATTCAAACAAAATATGCACAACTGTCATAGCTAAACATCATTTATAGTTCAATGATATGCTTTATTTGCAGCACTTCAAGATAACATTCGGTAATTAGAGATATATCAAAATACTTCTGATAAATACAAAAATTTTACAATTTCGTAAATTGATTTTAGTTATGGAACTTTTATATATATTCACTTATTTGATTATGCAATAATTATTCTAGCTGTGTGTAAATTTTTGGAACATCTGATATTAAGGCTAGGTGTTCGTTTATTTTAGAAAAACTTAGACGAACATCTCATTGGAAATAATAAAGTGTTGGAAAAAAATCTTTGAAAGTAACGGTTGTTTATATTCTTTTCATAAATGTTATTTAAATAATGTTTGTAATGATATTCAGTTTTATTATGATTCCTTGAGTTGTTATTAGTTTTTTGCTTTCTGATAGAAATAAAAATATTTGAAAACCTTCCTTACATTCACTCTTTTTCCTATAGTTTATTCTACACTGTAAGTGGAAATTTTTTAAAAAAACGATTTCAGATTGTAAAAGTAAATGTCGCATTGATTGAAGTATCCAATTATACATGATGCCAGGGCTTTTCTTTTCTTGCAACAGAAATAGTAGATTTTTAATAAGTATTATTTAATTCAGATAATTAAAAAAATTATGCAAATTTCGGAATATAAAAATATTTTTCTCTTCGTAACAGAAATTTAATTATTATTTAACGTATGTTTTGCAGCAGAAAAAAAAATCGTTTTTATTTTCAGAAAAATTCTTATTCTCAATATTTGATTGTGTTTTTATACTCGCCATTACATTAATAACTTTTTGATACAAGTATTAATAAAATCAAGCATATTATTTATTGAACCGTACGTAAGAAATTATTGATATATTTGAGAAATAAAATAGCCTATGATTCCTACTTGACGAAGCTGTAATTGTAATTTGAAACTTCAATAATTCATTTTTCTAACTTCTTTTCTTATGAATTAAGCTTCACAATTTTGAAGACAGAAGTATTATAGTATCACAAGGAATAACTCGTCCAGACACTAAGACATTTGATAAAGCTGAATGGCTGGATTGCTTCAGACCATAATACGAGTGACGTATAATATATCCCATTACGAATCTTACATGTACGAAATCCTCACAAAAATGTGTATCCCTTCATCTGCGATGGGGCTGTTTACCAATCAGCACCATCATCAGCCAAGGGAACAACGAATGGGCTTACATATACAAAATGGAAACTTCTCTTCTTGGTTTTCGAGATGACCCACCCCTCGGACGATGAAGCGTTATTGTATTAATACTACTTTATAACAGATTTTTTAGTAAAGTAGTATTTATACATAATCGAATTATACGTTTACATTAACCGTTTAGGCATCTGGAAAGCAAAAGCCCTCCCCATTGTCGAGACTGATTTAAACCAATGATAATTTATATTTCCAAGTGGCATAATTTATTAAATAGTCACCCCACTATTACTTTTAATGTTAGAAATGATATGTTTTATTTTTTTTACATCAGTAGAATGAAAGTAATTTTTCTCGATGACATTTATTGCTAAATTTTATTTCTGTGACTCTTTTTTTGTTTCATTCATACGAATTTTGTTACCTTATTATTATTTATATAACCTTTCTTTTAAACATTGATAGCACTGTGGTGCAGTAATAAAAAAGCTAAACATAATTTACTTTTCCTTCTTTGTAGACTTTCAATTCTTAAACAAGCATATTATATGTAATTCAGTTATTTAATCATACGTAAGTATGATTAAATAACTGAATGGGATGGGAACGGGAATTCTAGGCTGGAATGGGAATTCTAGAATAATGCACGAGAAAACTAAAGCAAAAATAATAATAATAATAATACTGTCGATTTCTATAAATTGCTTCGGTTGGGTTGCGATAGATTGATGGTAAGTTCTCAGTTTAGGAATCAATGGATTCTTGGTTTAAAACCTAGGTGTTTTTTTTTCCTTTAATTATTCGCTGCTTATATGGATTTACTGTATCAAATATATATTTCTGTTGAGCGTTTTCATAATAAAAATCTTTTTGTGCCTTTAAAATATTTTACGAGCACAGATTACGGATTCACTATATAAAAACATCAGGCTCATAAAGGTAATAATTCCAAATCTATTTTAAACAAGCTATTACCATTTCTATTCTCATTCGACCTTGTTGTAATCCATGCTGAGTGAATCTTCCATGAGAGAGAGGACCCGTACTAGACTTTCCCCTTCTAAGGTTAGTATAGTCCTAAATCACTACATCTGGAATATCTAGAATCTGTCATCTCCCTTGTCATCAGAACATGGTTCATAATTCCAATTAAACAGCCTTTCAAAACGGAGTGTTAATAAAAATAAATAAACCATGAATTTGTAACAAAATTGCATAAAAATTGTAAATTTAATGAAATAATTGAGGAATAAGGATTTTTTTAATGTTATTTTATGTCTGAAAAAAGACTTTCAGGCGAAATCTTTTTTTTTTTGTAACATAAAATACCTCGAGGCATTTGTTAGACACTTTAAAGAATTAATAAAGTGATATTTATATATTACTGAATCTATAATAAATAAGTATATTGGAAAGTAATTTCAAAGAATTAATTTTTTTCCGTAATTTGTGGGTTAACAAATGAACTTTCAATATTTTTTATGGTCGATACATTCCATAATTAATAGTCTTTTACATCAAATATTAGTAAAATTACATGCCTGTTTAATCGAATCATAGATCACAAATTCTGGGTGTATTTGAGAAATAAAAGTCCGCCTTTGCCACTCTTTAAGTTAATGAGAATTTCAAGGTGTCCATTTCTTTTTTAGCCAAGAGAGATTAAACACGAGCGTGTCATCCTTGAAGCTTCAATATTTTTAGAAGAATCTATTTAAGGTGGTGATAAAAGGCTCCCAAACTGACAAAGCGTGAAGTTGCACCATATCTTAGCGAAACACGCTCCTCTGATAGGAAGAAATCTTTACCTGCCCTACTTTAAACTGATAACAACTTCGCTCTTCCTCTATAAATCTCCTGGAGAATATGCTTTGTGATACCTATCACTTGAAAAAGGAGCTTCGGTAAACAGTTAAAAATGCACCACCTGAAGAATGGAATGTAAACTAATTGAGTAATTAATCATCGAAACCAACCTACTTTTAAACAAATCAAAAACAGCGTTCAATAAACGTAATCTTTTTGAAGGACGCGGTCTCGAAGCTATGAAAATAAAAGGAAAAAAAGTGATTTTCGAAGAATGGATAACTTGTAAGCAAAAGTGAAATAAAAAATGTTTGCCTTGTACTTGAAGTTGCTTCGCAAAATATTATTTTCCTACTCTATAGTTTAGTTAAACTGATGTAGCAAACTATTTTATAAACAAAAGAGATTAGCAATAAAATAATTTTCTCAACAAATAGCATAATCTTGCGTTATATACATTACACAGTAGGAAAAGCTATTTTACAAATGAATATTACTTGATATCAAAGAAATAATACTTTTTATCCCACAGCTTTGCTTTTTTAATGTAAAAAAATACTAATACTACTAATACTAAATACTAATAATACTAAAATACTAATACTAATATATAAGCAAAAATGAAGCAACTTTTAACAAATTCTTTATAGCATATTTTTCTTCCTTTTTTATTGATTCATTTTATAAACCACATAATCTTAAATTACAGTTTTGTTTTTTTTGCAGTAAATGGCTTATTTCTTAAACGTAAAATTATCCATTATCCCTAAACACTCTAACGCTGACTTTTAGGGAGCTCTACACTTTACCCATTAAATGCAAATTTGGATTAATAATCTTTTTTAGTATTCGAAAGTTATTGAGTATTTCTTAGTTAATATAGTTTAAGGCATTAAGAGTTCTAAATTAAGTATATTCAATAAAAACGGTTGACGGTTCTCACGGAAAATCTTTAGTTCTTTTAAAAATTCTAAAATTTTATAAGAAATGAAACATAAAAAAATAAATAAAATATTGTATGTGGGTAGCTGGAATGATATTTCAAACCTAAGTTTATATCCATTTTTTATTATATGCCTTTTATTAACTGTTTAAATACATTTTTCTTGTGCTTTGCACGTTGTGAACTAGCATGCATAATTTCTTAAAACAAAAATCGAATTTAAGCTTTGTGTTAAAACAAATATTTTGCTTCACATACCGAGTTATTACACCAGCTAGTCTAAAAAATTTTACAATGAATGAAATTTTAGATTTCAAGACAAAGAATAATTATATTAAAAACTAGAACTATGGAAGTAATTAATTAAATATCCAAAGTTGAATTAAAATGTCAGCGAAAACTTGTGACATAAATAATGAGAAATTGATAATTTTTTTAGCCATACTTATCTACATTTTCCTCCATATTTGTATAAAAATACAATTTATCTTAATTTAACACAAATTTTGTTCACGCCGTGTGTAAGCTATATAAATTTGTGTAAATATTAAACAATGGAAAAGAGTAAAGTAAAATTCGATTGAGAAATTCCCATGTATATTGTCAGGATTAAAAAAGAGGATAATTAATAATTTAAAATCGAGCGTAAGTTTAAAGTTTTTCTGCGCAAATAGCTTTAAATTGGAAAATTAAAAAAATTCTTTTAATTTTTTAAATATTCTAATTAAAAATTAGAATAAAATTGTAAGTGATACATTAGTTTTTATACATTAAATAACATTTAATTTTACCATTTTATTTAAATCTTCACATTTTGTTGTGTACGTTCGTTTAAATTAAATGCTGTCAATTTTATTTACTAGTTTATATTTTCAATACAGGTCTTTGCGACATTTGTTTTTTCATAGAATATTATCTTTTTTTATTATTCCTTACTGTTTGAGAAAATCTTAAATATTTTTGCGTTTATTTTCTAAAGTACACTTATAAAGTGCAATTGGTTTCTGAAATTTTTTTTTTAATTTTATAACATTCAATTTCATGTAGAAAAGAGTTTCAAGGGATTGAACCACCTGACATCGAGAGTGCTTCATTATTTGATCCAGGGTCAAAATACCATGTGCTCCTCCACATTCCATATATGAGGTATGTAATTTTTTAATCTTTTATAAATTATAATCAAAATGTTTATAAAAATATCGCTGAAAATTGTGTGTTTTGAGAAAGACCACTATTTTTAACTAATAAGTCTTATTTTACATAAGTCTTATTTTACAATGTTTATTAATGTTTGGACAAATTTTGTTTCTGAAAAGTTCAAGACAAATAATTTTAATCGCAATTATAAATACTTGTTAAATTTAATCTAAGAAAGAGTATTTAAAGATATAGATTTTTAGCCTTATATTATCTTTTTTCCGTTTCTAAAAGTATTAATGCTTTATGACTTACTCTTTCATCTCTTTTTAACCCCCCCCCCATTATCTTAAAACGATATTCTACAATTAAAACTTAGTAATCTATTAGGTAGGTAGAGCATTATTGCTACTAGTTCCACAGGCAATTCGATTTTTTTATTGTAGTGGATAAAGGGTCAAAACGGAATAGTGGACTTAAACAATGAAATAAATGAACCAGTATAGTTTTTCTTTGTGAGATTTATTATTATAACTTTTATTTTTATTATCTTTAATTTTTATTATCTTTAATTTTTATTATCTTCAATTTTTATTATTTTCTATATTTGGAAATATCCTGAAGGTCTGAGAAAAGTTTTATTGAATTCATTTTTTTTCAGGGAAACAAGTGAAAAGTAATCTATGGTGTTAATCTTTCAAACTTCTTCGAATCATCCTTCTAGTGTTTGAATTCTATTAAGGTCATTTTGTCTGAAAGAAGAGACATTTCAAATTCAACATTTTATAGATACGATCACATCAATTTATAGTAGTATTCTATGATTATTTTAAATAAATTCAATAATGAATAAGAATGTGACGTATAAGCATTTGATTATTGAGATTAAGTACCAAGATAAAAAAAAAGTATTATCCTGGTATAAGTATTACTTTCCTTGTAAATCTTATTTTTTTTAAGTTTGGAAAACAGCATATATACTCTTTACTCTGGCGTAATAAAGTGGATTGTTTTATTTTTTACATGGTAAACACATTTTTATTTGTTTTAAAATGAAAATGAGAAATAATTATAATTTTTTTAAATGCGAGCAGAAAATCAAATTTCCGCATTTCTCAAGATAGTTTTAATACGTGAAATAAACAGTCATCATTTAATGTCTTCTATTTTTGTGTAAAAGTCTCAAAATATATATAAGGACACTGCGTCATAGACATATTGAAAGGGAGTCACAATCACTCCAAAGCGATTAAAAGTCTTTTTATATTGGTCTTTAAAGATTTAAAATTTCAAGGTGTTAGATTAAACGTTTTTTAGTGAGAATTTAAATGTTCCAATTCATGATTATATCGTAATGTTGAGGCGGAAGATGTTAGAAAAGACCCGTAAAATCCCAAATCATAGAAAGATATCTTCAAATTAGTTATTATTTAAATTTCTTTTTATAACCAAGACAAAAAAATACTCTAAGGTTACTACTTTGAATATTATACATTGAAAAGTTGAGTTTTTGTCAAACTAGCAAAAATTGTTTAAATATTTTTAGTTTCTTAACAGTCATCTTCATAAAAATACTTAAATTTAGCTGTAAGTTCATTATTTGAGAAATTATATTAATTTTTATATTAGCATAAGGCACATTTTAACCCTTTGACTTCTAAAAGTGCGGATATATGTGCCACCTGCGGATAAAACTCATATTTGATTATAAATTAAAATTTAATGCATAATTTTTGTTCAAATCTGATAAAATAATTTCTCAATATGTTCTGCAATTCCTGAATTAGAGACTAAGCAATCTTTTCATTTTGATATATGCTGCACAATGCGAAAAAATTGAAAATTTTACATTATTTATCAGCTGAATTCCAATATTTAAAGATTGGACAGAAAAGCAGTTTACTTTTTAGTTCAGGAACTAGATAATATATTCCATCGTTATTATAAGCTGTCTGCCGGATTTGAAAAAATTATATGATAAACTTCTAAACTAGAAGGTTTTTACTTAATATTTCTTTTTTAGTTAAGAAAAAAAATCAAATTTTCTTAAACATTTGTCATTTAACTGATGCAGTGTGGGCAAATAGGTGATTTTTCAATTTATTTTAAGCAAAAATTCAAAAACGTAACTATTTTACTGTGTTTTTCAAAAAAATAGAAACGGACGTAATCACATGCCTAAATTTATATTAGAAATAGCAGATATAATATTTGAAGGGACTTGCTTAGCTCAATAGTATGTGTCGACTGATTAAGACAGAAAGTCAGTTATTATATTTTTATTTGAAAAATGCAATTGAAAGGGATATATTACATATATTTTTTAATAAATTAAATCACTGCTGTCTTTATTTAGTAAAATCGCATCAATCGCAGAAATTCTATAAAACCTTTGCAATCGTTTATATTCTTCGATATGAACTTTACTTCTATCCATATAAATCTGTTCTTCTACAGTTATCTCGTGCAACAGTAAATGTATGCCACAACGAATACTGAGTTTTCTATATTTATTTAACTGAATCAGCTCTCTCATTGATAAATGATTCCAGTACACAATTAAATGAATTTTTCTTCTATCCTACAAAAATTAAAATGAAAACAATAGGTATCTCTTTTCTAATGTAAAGTATTCGGAGACTAAGTCATTTCGAAGGTCACCAGATTACTCCAGTCAAGAACAAAGAAATGAACACACGTGTCGTGACGATGTTTGAATACAATTGCGAAAGGAAGAAGGAAGCCATAATGCTCATAAAGAGTTGTGTCTTAGTGAACAGGAAACTACAACCACTCTCAGACTCGTATTTCAACATGAATTCCGTATATTGGTTCATAAAAGAATACTGGGGGTGGCCTACTCTTCTGGTATTTGCTACGAAGCAAAAAATTAGTATTCAGATGTAACAGGCAATTTCTCGTTTCTAGAGCTTGAAATACGTGAATGCATGATAATAATAGTTATGATATTGTTCATCAAATAAAGAGATGCGTGCTTATCTTTTGAAATAAAAAAATATTGTTTTGATATGAGGATCGTCTTTAAATTAATGTGTTTTTTAATGGTTCATAATCATATTTGCAATGTGATTATAAAATTTCAAATATTACTCAACTAAGTTTTTCAGTTTAATTTCACGATATTCGTATTTTTATGATGTTATTAGTCATTTTTCATTATAGCTTTAATTTTTTTTTTTTTTTTTGTGAATAAATGTCTGGACCAATATTATTTTTTTCAATCGACAAATGTTGGATTATTATTTTGCAACTTAATTTATTGGGAAAAGAAAATAACGCGCGCAAAAAAAAAAAAAAAAAAAAAAAAGGAGTGAGAGAGTTTAATTTTCAGTTTTAAATGTACTTTAAAGACAAAAATTTTAGAATGATTTCAGTAATTCATAATTTGTTTTAAAAGTAATTACAAAAATTTCTATGATTTAATATTATTTGAGTATAATTTGAGTATCTATGATTTAATATTATTCAAATGGAAGTCGTTTGCCAAAAGAATCTGTAGTAATGGAGGCAATTCATGATCAACTTACACAGTAATTGCACCATCCTGATGTATTTCGAAATCATTTCTTTATTTAATATGACGAAAAAGGATGTAAAATGTAAGTGCAGCGTAAGAGAACGTACAGTTAGATGTTAGATGGCATTTACATTGTGCTTTTCCTATGATATTGCAGAACTGAAGTAGATCAATTCTGCAATATCAAGGCATCTGTCGAATGTTTTAAAATAGAAAGGGATCTTATCGATTTTTTTACTATTCACACAGTAGAGTTTTCAGAATATTTCGTTTGAAATTTTAATTCATTGTAATTGTATTACATAGAGTAAAATCGTAAAAGAAAAAAAAATCAATGAAATTATTAGTAAAAATTATTCGTAATTTCTTTCAATGTCATAAAATGAACAGTTTACCATATGCATTAAAGAAAAAATATTTGTTTTTCTTTTTTTTTAAATATATGAAATTTTGCTTGTTTCATATTATTAAAAAAAGCACTGTTTACATTAAACATAAAATCACTTCGATAATGTCTCCAAATTTTAAAACATCATTAGATCAGAGTTAATCGCTGACCGATTTGTCAGCGGGCTTGTAAAGTCCATAAGTGACAACAGCTCAAAGTTAAAAAGAGCGGAGGTATTACTATGAAAAATGTTATTTTTATATCAATATTTTTCTTTTTACATTTGTACACTTATGCCGAGGGTGCAATGGCGACTTTTTGCTATGGAACTATTTAGTCTATTTGATAAAATTTGTATAATTATATTTGGGGTTGAGGTCTTGAATGTAGGAAGGCGACCACTAGAGGACTTTTTTTTATTCCGGAGAACGAAGACAGTTCAACACAAGACTGGCTTTTCATCTATTGGTTATTGAGAAAACGCTTTGACTTGCAACAGTTTATTCGCTTGTCTAGTCTGATATACAGAAATTATTCGCTCCTTATTATAAATTATTTTCATATAAAAAAAAGATATTCTTAATTATAGAAAGACGTTTGTAAATAAACTATGGATTGATTTATAGAAATCGATGTTAATTTTTAACAATGTTTCAGGAAAATTTTTTTTCATTTCTACAACTTTCATTGTTTTAATTTTCTGCTCAATTATATATAATATGCGAATTAATTTCTGTAGTATTTTTAATTAAATATAAAAATAAAATAATTATACTGATTTTTGATTATTTATACGTAAATTAAATTAAAGTTCTTAAAACTCAGTTGATTTTAAATAATAATCAAATACTCAAGAAACAGTAAAATTAATTCAGAATCGATTATGGAACAAAAAAGTGTGCTTGTTCTTTGAAAAAAAGAGTGATAAAGTGAAATCAGTATTGAAATAAAATGTCACCTGTGAGCACTCAGTCCAATTTTTATGAACAAAAGCAAATATACTGAATTGGGAAAAAAAGTGTCAGTAACATAATTAAAAATTGCTGGGTACGAACCATCTTGAAATATGATTATGCAATAAAGTATCCTTATCTCAAAAGATTGGCGATGCTCTAATTATTAAGGAATTCAAATTGTGATAATACAACCTTGTTAAGTTTTAACTTTCTCGAATTCGAAACATACAAGCTAAAAATTTTGTAATTGTCAAAAAAAAAAAAAAAATCGAACTCGAGATTTAGACGAATTTCTACATTTTAAACCTCCTTGAATTCGAAAAACACAGTTTTAGAATTATGTCAGCTTGCCTGTGAATACGAAAACAAAAACGCTTTGAGATGGAGGGATGAAATTTGATACTTTGAACGAAATTCATTCAAAAGAAGCCAATCTAGCGCCTCTCTGAACATAGCACTCTAAGTACAGAACTAAGAGAGCTACATACAAAAAAAGTGGTATGCAGATTTAATATCTAAATTGTAAATATGTATCAAATTTGGAATCAAATCCTTCAAAAGGTTGGCAGTCTTTAGGCCTGCATTTTCACACGCATGTAAGCGTGATAACTCAAAAACGCAATGACTTAAATATATAAAATTTAGAATGTTATTTTGTGATTACAATTGTAGTTCACTGTCCGATTTGGTCCCAATCGGTCGGAAAAAAGATGTCTAAAATAGGCATCCGAAGTTTTGATGCTTGTGTATTAACCGCATTCCAGCAATTAATCTCCCCCCCCCTCAAATGGGCCAACATGGCAAGTAAAAAGGTTGTTTCGTAACTACTGTTTGACGTTCGCTATAAGCTAGTCCAATTATTAGAGAATATACGAAAAAGTTTCGAAGAGACCATTCTCTTTGGTTTCCATTTCAAATTGCTTTCGACTGAGTCCTTAATGCAATGAATTGTGGTGTCTCTTATGTTTAAAACGACTTCGTATATTTCAGGCAATAGTATGAAGCCGCTTGTAATACACTGGAAATTTGTATCATAAATACAACCAAATTTGATTAATAAGTGTTTATTCTTTCAGTACTGATAGGTGACTTAACGTAAAGGTTTCTTTTAAAAAAAGCTTTCACAATGGTATAAGGTTATTTTCATGACAAAGTACATGCCTCTCTCGGGATTCAAACGAAATTAAACTTTTAAAAGGCAAAGATGATGAGAAAAAGAAACGTGATTGCTAAATATCAAGAAACAGTTGATCGTTTTCTTACATCTCCATTTTGTTTTTAAATGCATTTTTAAAATGCTTATTAGGAAATAAAAATAAATGAATAATTTCAATTACAACATTTAATTGTATTTCCTCATCAATGCGATATTTCTTCATTTCATTGTTTAAACAACTGCTGAACTCTTTTTTTTTTCAGCAGCTTTGTAACTTACTTCACAGCTATTTGTTTATCTATATCGAAAATGAGAATTAAAAGCATTAAAACTGTTTCGAAAATTAATCAGTGAGTTTTTAAATAATGATAAGAAAGATTTTAAAGATAATCTCGAGTTTATGTATTGTTTATGCGAAAATGTTAAATTAGATGTTTATGGAGCGGAAACGAAAATTTTCATAGCTCATTAAATATAGATTATATGATAGCATAGTCATTTATTGTAAAAATATTACAATACAGAAAACTCTTTCCGATTTTATAGAGTACAATCGTTTATAAACTGCAATATATCATCAAATTAATTTCAATAATTAGTTTTTCGTTATGACGAGAATGTATTTTATTTTAGACACTCACTCGCTTTGATAATAGGTCAAATTTTATTCATTTACTTAAAATAAGCCATTATAAATAATCCATCCAAAATAACCCATAGAAAGCTATTTCAACATTAATACACGATGGTTGAATATAGTTTATATTTAAAGCTGTAAAATCCACAAATTTTACTATGTATGAAAATTTTGTTTTATTCTTAGGAATAAAAGCTTGCAAGGTGACAGTGCAATAATTTGGACCTTATTCTAATTATGAAAGGTTCAGAACAATTTATTACATTTATCAAAACTTTATAAAGACATCTGAAACTTTTCACTTTTTTGGAATTATTAATTCAAATTTTGGTAAGTTGAATTAATGTGAAAATGCAATGATGCTCTGTACCACTATAAAGGGCAGATGTAACAGTTTAACATTTCACTCAATCATTCTTGGAACAATTTATTATACATTTTAGAAACATTAACTTCTTTCGCTGTTAATTGTTAATCAACTTATTTCTTAGTAAATGTTAGCCATTTTGATTATGAATTATAAAATTATTTTGATTTTGAACTGCTTGTTTGCATTTAAAACACAACAGTTTCGTGTTCGGAAAATTTAGTTGTAAGCCGAATGTCTTTTTATCCGACATTCGATACTATTCTAAAATTTGCTTTTTAGATTGGACTGACATTGTTATTTTATCAATTTCATATTACTGCTTTTTTACTGAATATCATTATCTATCTCTTTTTAAGGTACTTTTTGAGTCGATTCTTGGAGCATCAATTTCTAGAAGCCATGTGCAGATTTGCTGGGGAAGATCTTCATTCCTGTTGTTTTATAACAAGCAAGGAAGGTGGAAAGAGACTGAAGTAAATATGTAACAATTCTTAAATAAGATAGTTTATAGGAAATTAAACATAAATGATATTATGTTTGGGAATGATATCATTTGTCATGAAAATCTGAATCCAAAAACTAGTAATAAGAAGTTTGTTTTTGATAATTCTCTTAGATTTTGAAAATTAGACTTCCATTTACGTTTATACATTTACGTTTTTACAATATGTTTATACATTTTATAGCCATTCAAACAATACAATATTCATTGTATGCATATAGCGGTTTCTTTTTAATTTGAAATTGTTATTGCTGTTATTTAGTTGGAGTTGAGCGACACAAATATTTTTATACAATCCGAAGTATGACTAATATAACGAATTTGACTAAAAAAACAAATTTTGACCATAATATTTAAATTTCATTCTGATATAAATATATAGTAGAAAGTATTACTTAACATAGTTGGAGTAACATTAGTGCACCGAAATTTAATTATTTGACAGAATAGAGGAGGAAATTAACCTTATACACATGAGCAAAGTTCTTGCTTCTCTTTCAACACATCTTGTGGGAAGCACAAATCATTTACATTCATTTAAGATTCATCCTTCAAAAAATGACTATCCAGTTCATACATGTTCCTAAGAAGAAACACATACCCCCCCCCCCAAAAAATAGATGATTCATTCATTCCATGCCTCTATTATAGTCATTATCGTGAAACAACTTGCTTCAACATAAGACAACCTAATAATCACAAATATATTGATGCATTTGGATTTTTTTTTACTCTGAAAATTTTTGCTTATTCAGTCTTATTTGGTTTTTTAATTCATTTTGGCAAAATTCTATAAATAAAATGAGAATTTTCACATTTTTTTATTTCTTGCTTCTTTTATACCTGATCTTGCCCTTTTTATTACTTTACAGATTTATGCTTTCTCTGGGTGCATCTGTATCTTGGAAAGATGCGCTTGAAGTACTGACTGGCCAAAGAAAACTGTCAACGAAGCCGCTCTTGAATTACTATGAGCCATTGTACAAGTGGCTCATTGATTATAATCGTAACAACAATATTAGTGTAAATTGGTAATTTTAGAATAAGCAACACATATCTCTGTGTAAAATTTGAATTGATTTTCAGTATTTTTTAAGTTTAAATAAATACAGGTGGAAATACATATGGCGAAAAGCTAAATAACTTCAAAATTATTAATTTGGTAAACCAATAAAATATAATAACATCTGCAAAGTGTCGTGTTCAATAAATCAATATAATTCATTTTATCGCTGAATCTGGCAAAAAGGGCATGGAAAGAAATGATTGTATGTACTTCTTTTTCTTGTGTACAGTCGACTACCCCGCCACTACTGAACGAGACAGTATTGACAGGAAAATGATTGTACGTACTAGCGGGACTTAGAACTTTTCATACTCGCGACCGTCTCATTTTCAATCCGAAAAATTTTACCATGACTCTGAAAACTAATAATAAAATGAAATATTTAGTAGAAATCATCAAAAGAAAATTCTATCACTAACAGTTATTTATAAAATTTTGGTGAAATGTTTTAAATCAAGAATATTTTTTTAACCTTTTCAGCCAGATGATTATCTGCTTTTAATAATCAACAGATGTCACCACCTATACTCGTATTACTCTTAAATGTTCCTAGATGACAATATGATCAGGATACAAATGAATAACGTCTATTAATGACTAAATGAATAATTTTATAAATATGACATATTTTTAATTTTTTTTTCATTGCGTAATTTTTTCTTAAAACAAATATTAATTTAAGGTGGAGCGGGTTAAATATTCTTAAATATATATATTCAAGAATGTATAGGAAGAAAGTTCTGGCAAAACTTTTGTCGTTCTGCTATTTTGATAGGTGGCTGCTGTTTTGAAATCCAAACATCTATTTAAGAAGCCCTGTACAAGCTCAAATTATCTGGATGAAAGATAAATCTGAAAATGTTTCTTAAATCAATCTGATATAAAAAATTTTCAATTTAAGGCACGAAAAATGCTAAATAACTCCCAAAACTTTGTTGATATTCACAATAACAAAATTAATTTTTTTGATACCACAGTAATTATCAATCAAGCTGTAGTTTTGGATGCCAGATCACATGATTAATTTCTTGTATAGCAAAAAGATGATGAGTAAGTTCATTAAAATTGAGACGAACGAACAAAATGTTGACGTAATAAAATCGGAATAAATATCAGATTTTCTTTTTATCTATACATATGCAAGTTGATAGCAGGAATTTTCTCATCATCTGGTAGCTTCTATTTTTATTAGATGAGCTCGGATAAAATGTGCAAATTATCAAATCTTTACAAATTATCGAAGAAAGGTATCCCTTTCACAAAATAATTTTAATTCATTTGCTTTTTATTGAAATCTAGATTATTTCGCAGCGATGTGAAATACTGAATTACTACTACAATGAATACTACTACGAAATTCACGACGACTACTCTCTTAAATAATCTTGTCAACTTTCTATAAAACAATTGTTTTGTAGGGTTGATATCACTAAAATATTTTGAAAACAGGAGAATACTTTAAAAATTATTTATTCATTAATACCAGAAAACAAAACAAAAAATATATGTATTAATACTATATGCTTACTTAAGCATTTGTATGCAATTCATTTTCCTTTTTTTTTTTTAATAATTTATTTAGAGGAAGAAACAAGCTTTCCTACGCTCTCCCCCCCCCCAAAAAAAAATCCCCATCTGTTTCATATGTTAATGCAAATTTTTCTCTTTACAATAAATAATAAATCAGTTATTATAAATTATAGTGTTCACCACCCCTTTTCTAAGAATCAAAGAATTTTTGGAGCTTTGGAGCTTCTGCCTTACCGATATCAGGTTTGACTTATATGAATCCGTAGGAAGGACTTTTTCTTTTACTTTTTCTTTGAATATCTAGTACACAAAAAAAGTTTAGTCATGTCAAAAAAATTTCATTCCCAAGAATTCTATGAATTTTGGTGTTTTGACTTTCATCAGATGAGCAAAGGCTGTATTTAAAATTATGTCTATGCAACTGTCAATATTTATATAAATACAATAACGCGAAAAAAGCGAAAGGTAGGGTGCAGTAATTAAGTTGCCTTTGAATAGAAAAGTTTTTAAGATAAAGTGAAAAAAAAAATGTTCTCTATTTATTAAAGGGCATTAAAATTACAAAATAAGAAAATAAATAAACCGGCAGCAGGAAATAAAAGTTTGAATACATTTAGAATATTTTAATTGATATCCACCGAGGACATCTTGTTGTATAATACGAAATACAAGTGTATCTGAATGATTGTGGTTAAATGAAAGAAGTAACGAAATGCATGGAATGTAAGTGTTGTTAAGTTGTATGCTCAGATATATGGGAAAAGTATTTCTTTGTTATATTATTTAGCATCAGATATGTAGATGTGGCGTAAGTATTTACAAATTCAGAATTATTGAAATCATCATTAAAACAAAAACATAGGAATGAAAAAAAGCGTATGGAAGAGAACACTTCAATAATTTAATCAAAAGAATTCTTCATATGCATGAAGGAATAATATGGATAAATAAATTGTATTGCAGAATGTTTGTTGATCATTTGAATTTTTCCCAAATTTTGGTCATTCTTTTTACACGTTAACTCTTAATTTTTTACGAGTGATAACGCATGTCACATATTCTATAAGTTCACAGTCACGTTTTATAATATTTCAATGAAAAATTAATACTTTTTGATTACAGAATATAAAGTAAATGAAAGAAAAAACAATAACATTCAGCATTAATACTTTTCTTTTTAAGATATGGTTGGGAGGGAATTGAAATTTGATTTCATAAAACCTTTAAAATTTGAAAGTCGGCTCTCTTTCCCCATAAACTTGCATGAAAACATATTTATGGCGTCAGTGTCAATCTGTTGGTACAATAAAATACTCACTATCTACTATTATTTTTAAAATTTTTATCTTTCACGTGATGCTAATGCAATTAAACTAATGTGTTAATTGTATTCTATAATATTCTAAGCTGCGTTATATTTCTCGTAGCTCCATTTCTAATGAAAAAAGAATAAGAAGCTGAGTTCCAGTTCAGGGCAGCCATTGACTGTGAGAAACATTTATGAGAGCAGATGTTAAAAAATTTCATTTGCATGTGACTTTAGGCCACAGAAAAATCATACATTTTGAGAATCGAAAAGTGGAGCTCTGCCATTTGTTAAAATGTATCGCTTGATCACGATTAGTTTCTTTGTATTATTTATTGTTTAAGGATTTAGCTTAATCATTCACAAAATTTATATTCAGTTTCGTGCGTAAGAATAAAAGTTGTGAATTTATATTAAAAGTTCTTCAGAAGTTATTCTAATACGATCTTAAATATATTTGTTTTAAGTACTATCTTCCATTCAATTACTTCAAACGATAATGAATGTTATTCAGAAGCCTTCAGACAAATATAAACTCTTCATGTACAAATGACTATAAAAGATCTGCAAGTTTTTTCTGAGATGATAATTTCTTAGTTAAAAAGAAATAATTCATAATTTTAATTCTTTCTCAATTTTGTTTCCACTTGACAATCTCTAAGAACAGGAAATTGATCCATATTATAACTCGTTCGTCGAATTAGTTCCAAGGTCTACCCATGGCCAATTCTTAAAGGGAGAGTTTAAAGTGCGGGTTTGGATAAAAATAAAACGAAATAAACAACAACAACAAAAATCCATTTAAATGGAAAAATCGTTAAACCTATCTTTCTAATTTCACATTTTAAGAGCTTATGATGTATTTCGAAACAGACAAATCAATCAAATTTTTAAGGAATTATAAATTAATTTAATTCAAATTATTAATCCTTTTTCGTCCACTGAAAATTTCAGGAAATAAAAAATTATTTATCTCATGTATGTTTCTTGAATAAGATCTTGACAAATTATTACGTAGATATCAAATTTGAATCAGAACTAATATTTTTTATCCCTTAAATAGTGAAACGAAAAATAAATAAACTATGCATGAAGACATATTGTATAGTAAAACTATTATTGCATGCTTTTTCAGTAGAATTTTATTTGAAATCAATTACATACCATCATGATACAAAAAAGAACAAGAACCGAAAATTCAAATATTTTGTAGTGGTTCCAGCAGACCCAGATTAAGCCCGGTAGATTCACAGGCAATGCAATTTTCGGGACAGCACTTATCCTGCATCAGCTTCAAAAGTAGATATTTTTGATATTTTAGTTTTTTTGATAAAAGGAGTTTTTAAATGGCCAATATTAAACCAATCGTGATCAATAAAACATTTGATTTTGGATTACTTTCAAAAGAATTAGTTTTAGTATTTTGCATCTAAAAAAAATTAAATTTGAAAGTAATTTTTAAAAAAATCACAAATTTTAAGCACAAGCTAAATATCCTAATATGCATTTTGCTGGTACTTTGACTCATAAATCAACTGGTCAACTGAAAAAAAAATTGTACCAAACCAATATGCAAGCGAAATTGAAAAGAAGAAAAAAATACAATTCAAGCAATGTTCTGAAGTTTAAACTATACTTGATTCCAGATTGATTAATTTTGAACAAATGACTATTATAAATGTAACGAAAGACAAAATTAAATTTCCTGAAAATACTACAAACACATTTTTATGACAATAGGACCCTCTAAATGCAGGAGGGACCTAGGTAGATGCGAACATTGCATGGTTGACAATTTGGCCCTATATTGTATTTATCATTTCGTTTAAGAGTCATTAGTTTTACTATTAACTGCCTGAAATTGGCAGTCAATGGTGTAATTATGGCAGTCAGAATCGGTAAAACGACAGAGACTCATGACTTTGGTCATAGATCTAGATGCTATATAAAAATCTTGATGTCTACGGGATCACTAATGTGAGTAACTGGTATTAAAGGCCGATAAATAATTTGTAATTAATTGTAATATATCATTAATTTAGAAAATAAGCAAATAAATAAAAAGTTATTCAAATGAATACCGAATTATTTTTTTACTATTTCCAAATTACAAGACCCTACAAAATAAACCAACAGTATTAAAAATAATGATTAAGTGTAAATGAAGTGCTGATTTATGATAGTTATGAATTTAAGATTTTTATGACTTTTAGAGTCATATTCTAAACCTACTCCGGAATTCCATACCATTTCGTCATGAAATTGTTTGCAATTTAGAGGAAATAATTAAAAGCGTCTTAAAATTGTCGTTATTCCATGTGAATTTGTGCCGAGAGACTTCAACCTACCCAAATCTCCAACAGATAGCGCCACGATTCAATTACCCTTTTTATTGTAACATTTTGTTTTTGAGATGGAAGGTGACAAGTCGACACAGTTTTGAAATGAGGATCTAATTATGGTTGATTTTAGAATCACTATTTTAAATTGTTTCTAAGATCTTGCAGTTTGTAATGGCAAACTGAATTGATTTGTGTTTCAATGCCATATCATTATAAAATGTGAATTAATTTTGCACGCTGTACAATTTGTATTGATAATGCCGTTATAAAATTTTAGAGAAATGCAGCATTCGCTCTTTTTTAAATGTTTTACGAAAATAGTCATATGCAAGTTTTTATACTTCAGTACGCATCTTTATTGCTTACAGTGCGTTCAGTAACATTCAAAAATTTAAATTATTAATTAATAATGGAGAAAAATTATTAACTAGTTACAAATATTTCTCCATAGCACTAAAAGCTAGTACCTTGAAGCATAATTAACTGTACTGGCGAAGATATAACACGTAGCAGGTAAAAATGACACAAGCCATCAGATATAATTTATAACCACAGAAAAAGAGACAACATTTCATTGTCCAAACACTATAGGTGTTATAGAAACATTACGTGCTATAGAAACATTTTATTGGCATCACTTTTCTACATTGAGGAACAATAGCTATTTTTACTTACTTGGCAATTTTCAGGTGTAATTTTGTAATCAAATGTATGTATATGTTTAAGTTAAAGGCTTATTTCACGTTTAAAGAGATTTCAAATGCCAAAAAAAGGTTTTAATTTCTTTATTATTTCTTTTTAATGAATTTATTTCTAGATCAAATTTGATAAATCCATCTTTGTTCTGTTTTGTTGAGGCAGCTGCAATTATATGGAAAGCAATAAAAAACAAATAGAACCCAGATCCAATTTTTTAAGATCATTAATTACGAAGAGTTTTTTCAAAAAGAAACCGAACTTTGAACATTAATATATAAAAAATTAGAACGTTAGTATATAAAATCTACCAATTCCACTGTAAAGATGTTTTGTAGTTTAATTTTGGCTTCAGCCTGCCTGGAACCGCTAAATCATTTTGTCACTATTTTCCTATTCTTGGTGTAAACTAGCACTTTTGTGAGTTATCATGCAAAATTGATAGTCATAGTATGGCTGTCAGTTTTGCTTTATAGTTTGGTTTAGTACAAAATCAAGCCTTGACTCTTGACAGAAGATCAAAACATAAATTATGTTGCAACTGACTAGATGTTGTTGAAATGTTCAAATAAAAATAAAAAAAATTTCTAAGAAAATAGGTGATATAGCGTGGATTTATGGAAATGTTACTGAAACAAAAAGGTAGTTCTATTACTGCACAGGTACATCATTAAAAAGACTTTTATAAAGCTTCATAGTTGATTGAAAGCAAAGGTGATGTTCATTGCCTTTTTAATTTAAAGATAATCAATAATCATGAGTTTATTGCAACAGGTCAAACAATCAATTTTAGTTTGCTGTTGTAAAGTGTTTAAAAGAAACAATGCGATGTAAGTAGGAAAATATTTGGATAAACAAGACTATGGAGGCTTCACCAGGATTCTTCACCTACTCACTCACCATTCCTTATTCGCGAATTTTGGCCCAAAATCAGGTTATATTATGACTGTCATACTGCGATCATTCTAATCACCAGATTTGATATTGTAGAGTTTCTTTTGATCTCAACTTGAAATCTGTTTTCAATAGTCGTCAATCTGAAATAATACAAGAGGAAGAAAGTAAAATCAAGAAAATGATTCACTACACTGTTACGATATCTTCTCTATATTGTTCGCCATACAAATACCGAAAAACATGGGGGAGATATCATACAATATCTTGTGTTAATCAGGTAAGTGCTCAGAGAAATGAAATGATTAGAAACCAATTATGTGACGATAATATTACCTAATTCCGATTTGATTATCATTTTTTCACCTGGTAAGTTCAGTGCTTCTTTTGTCAAGCCGTTGATATTACACTTTCATCAGTCTATTTCCCCTTTATTCTTGTGAATCCGTATGTTCAAGAAATTGTAAAAATTTAGTGCCCATAATTTCTTACAATTCAATGCTAAACATCTAATTTTCAGCCTACCTTTTTTGCTAAATACCGTTAACGTCTCAATTTTTTATGCGTTTCTTAAGAAATAATCTAAGTGAAAATATCTATCAAGATATATATATATAGCTTAAACAATGGAATGGTGAAGTAATTTCCGTCAAATTTTAAAGGGGAAAAAATGAATTGGCAAAAAAAATTTAAAAATCCATTAAAATTGCACACATTTACCTAATAACACTTTAAGTCTGTCGCTAGAAGGATAAATGTCACTAAAATAATGATGTGAGTGGGAAAAGATGATGAGAGTATTATTATAATACTTTTCTCAATAAAGGAAAACAATTATTTCTCAGCAAAATAATTTTGAGTCTCTATATAAATTCAGAAGTCGTAAATATGAGATAATTCCTGTGGTTTTTCAGCCACTGTATAGACCATGTCAGTTAAATCGACCAAGCCTTAAATTGTCCTTAAGCCTTAAAAATTCTTAAAAAAAGAAGCAGTAATTCAATTACAATAAAGTATTTTGAATTTTATATTTTTGAACAATGAGTTCTTTAAAGGCATCGAGTTGTAAAACAAGACCCCTGCTAAGAGGCGCAATGTAGTGATCACAGCTAAAGATCAGCTATTTAAAGTTTAATCCAAATTTCGCTTTGAAAAGAAAATCTTTTTCTAAACCTTTGGTATTGTTATTTGTGATAATAACATCTCCTATTATTTAATAGATCCATTTGCTATTGGGCTGGTTATCTCACTCTGTGTTGTTTCAAATGGCTAATTTTAACAGATCCTAGTTTTTAAAATTAGCGCCGATCAGAATTTAACTTAAAAATATGTCATGGCTTCATTAACGGTGGTACTGAAATTTCAATAACACATTGAATGTTGAAACTTCGAAGAAAATTAGAAGCAAATAGGGATTGTGCTGATAAAAATCGAAAGGAAAAAAATGCACCACTAGGAGTTTAGCTACTATAACTTTATCAGTTAGATATTTCTCTAATTTGATAAGTTAGTTAAGAAGATATATGCTTCATTCATTTTTTTATCCATCATTAAAGTAATAAAACGAAAATTTAAGTCAAAATATTATTTAAAATAACTCAAAATATTGATCTAGCTCAATGTTACATCACAAACTAATAACCATATTTGAAAAAATGTCAATATTTTATAATACAGGTAAATTAAATATTAACAAACCTGAATAAATTAAACAAGAGTTTTCATTAAAAAAATCCAGACGAAGATATATTAATGAATATTACGATTATTTTGCAATTATATAAATAGAACAACAACGCTATATTTCAGCAGAAGATTAAAAGCAAATCTCATTTATTGTGGTTTACCTGGATGAAAAATGAGATATTTGTTAGTGATAGGTTGTATTAAGACGCAACACATATAATATGGTTTCTCGAAAAAGACTAAACTATATATGCATAAATACGAGCAATTAGTTGCTCATCCCTACTCATAAAATATTTGAGCTCAGGATTATTCTGAATACATGTTTATAATTAGCAGTTCAGGGCATTCCAGAATATGTTTGTTGCTTCCAGCAAAATTTTCAGGAATTTTCTTATTGTTAGATTATGCTGCAGAATCGTACCAAAGTCCATAATTCATTCTGATTAATTATGATTACGCATCTATTCTGATATTCCATATATATTTTTATTATTCAAAGATGCTGTTGTAGTGGTTTGAAGAATAGGTTATGTAATCCAAATTTGTATTGTTAAGAGATGATGAGCAAAACGGCTTCTTAAAATTCCTTTATTAATAGCAAAATTATTTATTTGAATAAACAAATATATTAATTTTTTTTTTATTGCGACTTCCTGTTTTTACAATAAAATGCGGCACGATACAATCATCAGTTTTTCATAAGTCTGAAGTATAATCAGTTTCTTTGAAGTATAATCATTTTTGAGTGACCCAAGGAATTTGGTATCTCAAGGTTAATGGAAGGCCATATTTTGTTCCTTTGAGTTAGTAAAGATTCAGCGGGAATTCTGCAGCTTCTATTTGGCACTCAGCCTGCGGTTGCTCGATTTTATTCCGTTCTCATCCAAAGATCACCTTCTTTCTCTTTGTGTGTGTGTGTGTGTGTGTTTTGGTTTCGTTGCTTTAATTTTCTGCTTTACCCGTATGAAAAAACACTTAAATTAACATTTATTCATTTTCTTCTTACGATGTCGCTTATCGGAGAAAAAAAGGTACATCAAAATTTGCTATATTACAATTTAGAAAATGACATTTAAATGTTTTTGATGAATCAAAGCAAAGTTGCTTTCGTAATGGTATTAAAATGATATTTTTTTGAGAAATATGTTTTGTAGTACTGCTCATTTCTAAACGGTCCATCTGTCTCTGCACAGTACATACAAGTGTTTCATTCTCGGCACACATATCAGTTGCCAAATTACACTGAGGCGACAAAAGTAGTAGCAGAAGACCTTTACTAACAGCACATCACTTGCAGCGCCTCTCGTGGTTCATGACCATATCGGTTGACCCTACACGATTAGAAAACAGTGGCGTGGTCAGATGGGTCACGATTTCAGTTGATAAGAGCTGATTGTAATTTTCGAGTGTGACTCAGAACTGATGAAGCCCTGGACCCAAGTTTTCAACAAGACATTGTGCAAGCTGGTGGTGGTTCCATTATGGTGTGGGCTGTTTTTTAACGTAATGGACTGAGTCCTATGATTCAAGCCAACCGATCAATGGCAGGTTATGTTCAGTTCTTAATGACCACTTGCAGCTATTCATAGACTTCATGTACCTAAAAAATGATGTGATTTTTATGGTTGATAATCTGCCATATCAGTGGGCCTCAAATGTTAGCAATTATTTTGAAAATCATTCTGGAGTCAGTTCAAAACAGTCAGTTCATGCACAAAATTTTGCACCAGCAATATTTTTGCACTTATGGACGTATGTAGAGGCAGTATGGTTCAATATTTCTGCAGGGGATGACTTCCAATGACTTGTTGAGTCTATGCCACTTCGAAAGGATTCACTTCGCCGGGCGAAAAGAGGTCCGACACATTATTAGGAGGTATCCTATGAATTTTGTCACCTCATTGTATATAATGCAATTATATTATCATGGCATATCAATTGCCGAAAATAATTGGAAGTTTAGATGTGAAAGAAAGTTATTGATCCGAAGTTAGTGAACACAAAAGTGAATTTATTTATATATAATTTAAAGTGTGAGAAGTAATGTTTAATAGCTCACAGTAAGTACGGGAAGCATAAATACGGCTTATGATATGAAAGTAAGTTATTTCATGACTGATTTGAAAAACGCCGCATTTTCCAAGATTTGCAAGATATTCGTATTCACAATTCCATTCATACTAAGCTTATTTTATTCTCAATTGTGTTTCAATACTCTGTCAGCAGTTTTTAATGAAACTGTTTTCTTTTTATCATATTTTCTCTTATATTTAAAAATGCATGCTTGGAACATTTTTGAATTATTCATATAAGGATTTGAAACTTTCGTTTTTCTTTTTTATATATGATGTTATCAAAGAATAGCCGATGAATGACTTTTGTGGATAACTTTTTTTCTTTATGAAAGACAGTGACAGTGCGTTTGAGATGGTTAAAATCAGGAACTTTTAATTACAAATGAGATGGTTTATTAAAAATCTAATTTGACCCACCCGAACTGACCCATCCCGAACACAACAATTATAATCAATTCACAGCTAACACCGGCTAAAGTCCATCTGACTTCGACACTTAAGGATAATGGTTGCTGGTGATTGATTGTTTCTTGAAGATCTAAGGAGTTCCTTCATAATAGAAAAAGTTTAACATCTGGATGTTTTGACTTTCTTCTCCCTTGAAGACGTGATGGATCTATTAAAACGACGAAACACACACATGTGGTCTTTTATCTGGATACAACAAATGACCAGACACAATGACTCTACTAGTGAAAATAATCCCCATCTGGCAGTTCATAGGCACTTAACTATATTTGGGGAACGGGTGATGTTACATCTGGCCGGAATTCCAATTACTATGTGAAGAAAAGGGGAAATATTACAATATCAAAGACACCTTCTGTCAGTCTTGGCAGTGTGAGTATGTGACAGGTTGTTCTCTCAGTAACAAATGCTGATGTGTATCGAGCATGCCTGTTCTATAGAAGCACATTCTTCATTAAGTATTTCGTAATGAATATCATTTGCTCTCATTAAATAAGCGAATTTTGATTTTCCTATCATTATGGAAATCAAGGCATGACATATTAATAGAACATCGTAGAAGATGCATTCTACAGTTTTCCAAAGGTGTCTATCTAGATTGAGTTCGAAGCAATTGATAATAAAGTAAATTTCTGTCTCGTGTTTGCCTTATCTTGTCTTGTAACTTGCTCTTAGATGTTTCTCAGTTCATGAAAGAAACTTTGCTATTATGAAACCACTGACGAGCTTCCTTCGAAGTTAGATTTTAAAAACAGTATTTATTTATATCTTAGGGTACCCATATTTGAGCTCCGCATTCATCAACTGTACAAAAACGGCAAACTTTTTCAAGGTCGTCATTGATAGGAGAGATTAAATGGTTATTCCGTAAAGGAAGTTTCAGTAAATACCAAAATCCGTACCTCTAAAATCCGTTTTTCCTTTTGATAATCATACTCCGTTGCTTAGCAAATAATAATAGGCATTCAAGTTCTAATTTTCTGCTTCAAATATTTGTAGCATTTTTCCCCGTGCCTCTGCCTATTTTCTATGTAGAAAGATAAATGTGACACTTTATTATTTTTTGCGCAAAATGTAAAATCAAACAGATTAGATTAAAAGATGATGACTCTCCAATTTAATTGTTATTGTCATTGCGACTGTACGAAATGCTGAATCAAAAAATACCTATTAAAGCATTACTAAGAAAATTGGTCAATTGAGTTCAAGTTATGGAAACAGTCCATTTTTCAAGATTCAAACAATATTACATCTTTGATAGCTTTATGACAAAATTAGGTCGAGGAAAAATCTCTTCACATTTGACAAAGATTGAATTAAAGCAAGTATGTAGCATTTTTATCATCAACCTTTTGTTATTTTACTGATAAAAATATAGATCTTTGACTTAAAAGATTTTGAAATTTATCTTATCCACTGCTAAATCATGAGGTATCTAAACATAAAGCTCTTTTTCGTATCAATCCTACATGAAACGCTTTAAAAATATTTTCGGGTAAATGTTTGGTTCTTGTCTATCTTCACTGTCTTTATTCTTTACATATTTCGTTTGCGGGGAAGTAAAATATTTGTAATAGTTAAAAAAATTCAATTTCAAAACTTTAAAGTTTTCCTTTTTTCTTTTTTTAGAATTTTTCACTGGGTTAAAAAAATACTGAAATAGGCAAAAGAAAATACACGCACATCCATGTCTCATTTATAAAACATTTTATTTCAAATATATTATTGATTTTTAATTTAAAATAAGTATCTAATATTAAGATCTTGTTCAAGTAAATTTTAGCAACTTATAAAAAACATTTAATTAAAACAAGATGCAACTAGAATTAACTCAACTTAAATAAATACATATTGAATTTCACGTGCCAAAAAAAGTTAATAGAGCACTCTGATAGGAAAAATAAAATGAAAAAGTTCCAATTAATATAAAGTTTGCATGCCTTTGGATTTTATCAATACTTCTCTAGATAGTATATATTTTTTGGTCAATTCGAGTGAGATTTTTTGCAATTCTTCCACAATAGATACCTCGACTCTTACTTTTTTGAAATGGCTGTTTGATGTACTTAGTTATCAAGATATGCACATAAATATTGAACTAAAATAAGGCTTAGGGACTACGGGGATGCTTCAAATTTGTAAATACTTGATATAAAAATCATTCCTTTAAATTTTTTATTTGTGTTTGAAACCGCTATCATATTACAAGATCTACATTTCTAATAATTCTAGTTTTTCATATCTAGGAAAAAATTATCCTTCAAGGTAGCTGGAAAGCAGATTTTTGTCACTGGTACATATTAAATCCTCGACTTCTGCTGCCGCCATATGTCTCCAGAACCATAATAGACCTCCTCTACCTATTCTTAGTTGTTTTAACTGCCCAATTATAGCTCCATTCTTTATTCTTCGATTTCCATATTTCTGCCTGATTTTTAATGCCAAAAACTTTAAATCTTTTCTTGTTTAAATAAAATATTATTCTAAAAGTTTAAATTATCTTTTGGTGCTTTCTGGAAAATTGCAGATGCTCATCCTGGACTTTTCGGAAATGAATGATTTCTTACACCAAATCCTACATTGTATTTTATATTCATTAAGGATATTTTTATAATACTAGTACAATTTTCTACAATTAGAGGAGAAACAATCATTATATCGGTGAAAAAGAATGAGGCTCCAGGTCCAGATAGGTGATCACTTGAAATTGTCGAGAAAGTCTTTCCGGCAAAACTGTTACCTCATTATTATTAACTTCTTGAAGGGTTACTTTTTGTACCTCAAAAATTGCAGAAATAATTGGACAACTTTTAATAGTTATAGACCAATTTGTACGCCTTTCAAGGAGGTAAAATCTTAGTTCAACTCTTGCCAAATTCAAACTATGAATGTCCTGGAAAATTCTTATATTTTAAATAAAATTCAACATGGATTTAGTAAGAATGTTAATATTATTGGTGATATCGAGAATGTTATAGAATTAATTAATGTTGTCAAATTAGAAGGCAAATTTTTCGTATGGTGAATGGAAAATTGAAAGCACTCTCAACTTGATTAAATGGATCTAGATAAAACAATGACAAATAAAGTACAAGATTTCCAAAATCATTGCTCTATTAATAGGCAGTTTTCTTCCAAATAGAAATGTTAAATTAATAAATGGATTTCGGTGGGAATATAATATAGGTATTTCTTAAGTTTCTTCTGCTATACCATTCTTCTCAGATGAGTGCTGTTTGGCTTGAGACGCATGTTGAATATATTCTAATAATCATAAAAGCCTAATATTAATTTCAATAATCCGCGCATTCAAATTAAAATTAATGGCAAGATGAATATGACGAATTCATGACAAAACAGATGACAAGAATTTACAACAGATAAGTGGAATAAAGCCTTCTTTTATATTGTCTACAACTAAAAGGCTGGCGTCCTGGCTTAGGGGTAGCGCGTCTTCCCCGTTCTCTGAGCGTCTTGGGTTCGAGTCCCGGCTCGGGCATGGTTGTTCTTCATCTGTTCTATTTGTGAGATGTGTGAATGTGCCCCCTCTGTAAAAAGGGGCTGTGCAAGCGAATGCGATGCGTGAGTAATTAAACCGTTCTCTCGGCCCTTGTTGGCGCTACTAGCAAACAAGAGACCTACCCTCGGCTTAAAATCGCTGACTTCCTCAGCGAGCTGGTCCATGGCAAATGCTATTAGACCTAAGGAATGCTTTTTCTTTTAATGAAATTGCTCACTATTCATGATACTCATCAAACCAGACGTTTTGACAAAGATGATAAATATTCCCTTGAGAAAGATTCAATAGCACCCGCAACTTTCGTACTTTTATCCAGGAGTGTGAGCTTCGTAATAATGAACGGGAACGGGACTAGTGGCCTTCTGATTGGATGGAAAATTGAATTCTCAATAAATATTAACTTGTTAGAAATTCTTCCATTTCGATTGTTGAGAATTTATTGACTAAAGAAACTGGAAGATACTTAGTGAACAATGACTACGGACATCCCTTTTTTTTCACACATTTTCTTCTTCTTTATATTTAAATCTTATATTTTACTATTTTTTCATATTATACTATTTAGCTTTGTTACTTGGCATTCTGAAAGAATGAATTTTGAATTGCTTATTGCAAATAAGCCGGCTGCTCGTCATCGGTTTTGCACTTGGTTGGCTTCGGCTTGAGGGAGGCTTGGATTTTGTGCGTATATTACTTGTGCCTACTATCTTTCGAAATATTTTAAGATATTGTGCGCCATTTTTACAGTTCTTGTAACTATATTTACTTTGAACTCATATTGCATTTCACAGTTAGAATCAGAAAGCTGTCTCAATCTAATGATTCTCTGAAAATCTTTAATTTTCTTGTAATTTGTTGAAATGACAATGATTTTCTTTTCCTAACCAGCCTTTGAACAATCTCTTCATTTTCATGCATTAAGTTTCCATTTCTCTTCAAATTTATTATTAATCGTCTTGTCTGTTGTGATGTTTATTTCCCCCTGATAAATTTTCTTGGTGTTTTCTAGAAAGTTGCAGAAATTACCGCAAGAACAAAACCTGCATTTAGAATTGATTGTTCTCCTTTAAGCAAATTATTAAATTATTTTAGGATTTTATAAAATAAAATTAATGATATTCTCAAAATTTGACAAGGATGACTTGTCGGTGTTTACATTTTGATACGTGAAAATGAAGATCGATTAAACGAATTATTTTTCTTTGCATTTGAAATTTGTTTAAATTTTACAAAGAGCTAAATTTGGTTGTTATCTATACTTATACTAAAGCTCAATGTGTGTGTGTGTGTGTTGGCGCTCTACAGGCCAGACCGTTTGACCTACAGCTACCAGATTTGGCACGTGTATACCTTGGAGGTCGGGGATGTGCACCTGGGGGTTATTTTTTCGAATTTTTAATTAGAATTTTATTTATTTAAAATTAAGCGAAATTTTGGCGTTTTCCTGCTATAACTTCCGAAAATATTAACGCACAAAAAAGATTTTTACATCAAGTTAAAGATCAAAAATTTATCTTTTAAATGATACTAATGTTTTAATCTTAAAATTAAATTTCTATTTTTAATGAATTTTTAAATAAATATTTTAACTATGTTTTTCAATAATTTTTTTCGTAAAAAATAAAAATTAAGATTAAGCACGTTTCGCATTCATGGGAAAAAATTAGCTTTTTTCAAAGTGTTGCCATCACATTTATTAAAGCTGCAATTAAAAATAAATTAAATCTTTTTGGAAATGAAATCTGCAAAAATATAATTTTCGGCACGTGTCTGTAGGAAATGAAACAAATATGAAATATTATTTATTTTCAAAATAAATTCAAGAAAAATTATTTTATGATCTTTTACACTCTCTATATTATTAATCCAATAAATCAGTTTTATTTTAAGGCAAGTTTTGTTTAATATGAACAGGATATCCATTCAAATCAGGGCCACACAGCAGATTTGTAAACCTTTAGTAGGACACAGATCTGCTAAAATGGTCTAAATGGAAAATGATTATATTTTATGTAACTTGATTCAAATAAATGCTCTAATAAATAAAAAAAAATTTGATTTTACATAAAGCTTCTGCTGTGGAAATCACGATTAACAAAATGTTCTTGAAACACTAATATTTTAAATAAAAAGAATTCATTTCCAATCAACTAAATAAATCACTTCAACTGACTGATTTATGAAAATTTGAATATCATTATTCAATAAAAAAAGGATAATTTTAGATTTTCCATGGATCGTTTCAAAGAAAATACGCCAATCAGCGCTCATGTTTCTCAAGATTAATTGGCCTAAGATTATGAAAATGTTGAGTTTTTCTAAATTTTTAACATTCAAAACTTCATAAATAAGTCTTAGTTGATCGTGGAAAAGAGAAATATTCATTTATTTATTTAAAATTTGGTGTTTCCAGAATATTTCTCAGAATATGATACCTTACTGCATTAAATTTACCCTTCATAATTTTTGAAATATATTTATAGGCCGGAACAAAATATTATTATTGATTTCATTTCAATCCTTTTGAAAGCAAAACTTAAAACTGAATTTTATGCTGAATCTGAGAAATTTTTGTTAAATTATTGTTTGAGATATTACATAAATTATGAAAAATATTTTGTAGTTCACATAAGACTTAAATACCGAGCGATTCTGTTTGCAATACTCATATTCAGTAATAATAATAATAAATAAATAACAATAAAGATGATAAATAAAATAAAACGCTTGGTTTTGTTTAAAAATATCTTTATATTAATTGCAATTTCATCATTTCCACTTTAAATTAAAGTTGAAGTTTTACCGGAAATGATAACAAATTAGCAAAATATATATAGTAAATTGAAAGAAACGATCTAAACAACAGTATAAGTTTGGTAAGACTATCAAAATTTGAAGATTAAAAATGTGTTGTTTGATAATCTATTAAGAGGCCAGTTACTTAAAATATTTAATTGAAAATTGTAGCGAGCGGTAATACTGGCGAACCGGCTGGTCGCCAAAGGCTGCTAGTTATTTAATAATACAATGTTGTGTAATGTTAAGGTCAATAAAGTCTTAATAATAAAAAAAAATTCGTATGCAAATTTAATATTTATTTTCTTTTGTTCTCACTGAATGTTTGCCGAATTTATTTGCCTGTTTATTATTGCGATAACCCAAAAATATCTCAAACTAGAAACTCTATAGGTAATTTTTTTACTGATGTTGATTTCTATCAAGTTTTCTACCAATTTCATTAAAGATAAGTCCTTGTTTGTCTATCCATGTTAACTCAAAAGCGCATCTACTTTTTAAAATTATTTATTCAAGTGCAATTCTGGAAAATATTTTTCTGAAGTAATTCTATCTAATTTTTATCAAAAGGGAATAACAAAAAAATTATTTTTTCCAAATATGAATGCATGCGAACGCTGAAAACAATAGGATGAAAATAATAGTTGTGCAATAAAACAAGTTAGTCGATGTATCAAATTCAGCAGTGTAGTCTATAATTCAACATCCATTGCTTCTGAAATAGTGGGAAATGATTCTAATTTTGATGGTCCATCTCTTCATGAATGCGTTTCTATACATTCATAGAAGAAATGTCCGAAATTAAGAGCTTCCGAATTTACAGAAATAATTTCATTGCAAGATAAAAATTCTTCTGATGTGAAAACAATCAGATGTTATTATAATTTGGTAAGAAGTACGTAAATAAAAATTGAGAGTTCTGGAAAATATTATTTTTTGAAATGAAAACGATTTTTATATTTTTTAATTGGATGGAAGGCGAATGTTTTGGAGGAAATAAATTACATAAATATCCATGATATTGGTTATCGGCAGGAAATATGGAAGAGGAAGCATGCTTTGTTGGAGTCGTGTGAGTGCTTCCGATGTCAAAAGCATATTATTTTTAGTATATTTATGAAACAACAGCTTTACACTGATATTTTGAAAAATAATTTGCAATCTAGTGGGTCCGAAAGGGGTTCCAATAGTAATGGCTTTTTCATGCTATATAATGATGGTGAGTTTACAGCACTAAATCTACAGCTCAAAACATTTTATATACTGAGACACTGAAGTTCATTAAAATTTTTGCTTCAGCCATGTCATCTCAATGCCATTAAATATTTATAGGAAATTCTTGATCAAAGGGTTAAATCCAAGCAAAGGATCATTAAAAAGGATTTAATAACTGATCTTAAACACGAAGGGCACTCCACATCTACCGCGGGAGTAACAAATTTGGCTGAATCTATGTTCAGAAAATTTTTAGCATTTATTCTTTCTAAAGTATATCATGAAGTATTTCAATTAGAAATATTTATATAAGTATTCAGTAGTACCTTTATTATATGAATACTTTCATTACTACAAGAGATGCATACTTTTCGTTTTGTAAATTTTCTATCTTCGTGTGCAATTATTTTAATGTTAATTTTAAGTACAAATAAAAAGTATTTTTTTATTACATTCATAAAATAAATAGAATAGAATATATTGCAATTTATAAAAATATTAAATTGATGAAACAACTTAATGAATATGCCTCATTTTAATATGCTTTAAAATGGAAATTCTGTGGGCCAAAATTGTTGCTGTACGAATGCTTCCTATGTTTGCTGTAGTTAAATTAAATTCTACATGTATTTTTATTACTACAACTGAAGACGTATTAAATGTCTTATATCCACCAGTGGAGTTTGCTGATCTTTGAATAAATAAATGCGATTACTCAAATATACGACAGGCAAATTAATGCAAGTTGGGATGAGATTTAAGTACTATATTGTGGATAAGCAGCAAATTTTAGACCATTTACAGATTAAATACGTATTTGGTTATTTTTCCTGTACGACGAAGCCTAACATAAAAACGTGTCGTATTGTTAGAGTATATAGTGAAGTCAAAACTCATCCTCTGGTTTTTTGATTGTTAGTTCAGAGAAAAACAAATTTTGGATACCAAAATATTCGATCTGAATATATTTGAATAATTTTTGAGCTTTATACTAACTGAAATTTCATCATGCTCACAAATGACAAAATTTTTTAGATGTCTATGTCATATTCTTTATTTTATAATATTTTTTTTTCGAAAAAAACAAAAAGAACGAAATCTATTTTTTATTTTCAAGACACAAGGATTTTTTTATTTGTTAAAGAAGCCTGAAAACAACACGAATAAATTGTTTGATATCAAAGTTTTCAGTCTGAAGACATTTACATAATTTTTGAACTATATTTTAACTAAAATTGCATCGTGCCATCAAATATCATAATATTTTAGCAGCCTGTGTCATATTCTTTATTTTGTAGCATTTTTTATTTATTTATAAAAGAATGAAATTTATTTCCTTTTTTTTCCCAAGACACAAGGTTTTTTTTTATCTGTATAAATAAGCCTGAAAACATCTTTTTAAAATTTTTCTGAATTCTAGTTTTTATTTATTATTTCTATACAAAATAACAAACATTTTACTATATTTATTAAAGAAAATTACTGGCATTATTCAAGTGAGTATTGTGAAAACACAGTAGTAACTTTCTGACGCATAATCCATAAATTATCTTCAAATTTCAACTGCAGCTTTCTTATATCCAAAGGGAAAGGCATGCAAACGGGAAAGACGAAATTTGTATCATCTATTATCATTCTATGCTAATTTCTTGAAGACCTATGCGACAATTTTCAGAATTTCGTCAACACTCTCATTTGCATAGCGGTTTAAATATCGTCTTGTAACAGGAGCCTTACGTTTGTTCATCATTTTACGATTCTACTCTCCTGATTCGAGTCTTGAGGGAAAACTTCAGGAATAAAGGGTACAGAGTTACATCATGACGTCGTAGAATGATCAAAAGGAGATAGCAGCGCTCACTCGATTCCTGATACTCCACTATTTTCCTCGTCAACCGCACGCTTCTCCCATGGATTCCGAAGTTATCGTAGTTGGAGGGGGTTTCAGCGGTATGTTGGCCTTATTTCATTTTTAAATTTATTCCCAAGTTTGTTTGGGTTTCAGAATTTATAATTATGCTGAAGGTCGCCTTTGATGAACCTTATTGCTTCTTAAATTAGAATTTTTCAAGTTTTTAATATTCCCTACTCCAAGTTCCATACCAGCTTAATTGCAACCTCCTTGTAATAAATTTCAGAATTTCAATCTTATTCCTCAGAATGATTTGAAACGGTAATGAAAATTTTAAAATTATAGTTATTTGTATTTCCTCTCTCTCTCTTTCTCTCTCTCTCTCTCTCTCTTTCTGTTTGCTTTTTTTTCTATTAATGTTAAATAATTTAATAAATTGACTAAGAAAAATATCTATTTAATAATTTTTTGTTTAATTAGAGAATGATGTTTTGATAAAGACATTTTAGTAAAACAAAAAAAATGTTCGTAAATTAACCATTGTTAAAAAAGGAAATGTCTGTTATTTTTATTAAATTCAAAATTATTTTTTCCAACAATCCTTATAATAAATTATTCTCCTTTTATTGAATATAAAAAACTTGAAGTACAGTTTTAAATGACTTGAATTATAATGCTTACTATATTGCTAAATGTATTTAGGTATTTGAAGGACAACGTTCTATTTTAATATCAACTAAAAGTATCTGATTTATTTTGGTTTAAGCAATTAGTGTTTTCGGATTTTTTTTTAAATCTTACATTTACCCCCGCGTTTAAGAAAGAGCAACAAACGCTTCGAGAATCGCTGTTGTAAACTTATAACACAGCAATACATTATTTATTTATGTTTAGTAATGCAGATTAGGACATGCGGCTTATTTAAAAAAAGAATAAAGAGGTAGATTTAAAAGGAATTGAAACGAAAAATAGGAGTGAAGGGTTCAGTTACTAGCAAAGAACATATGTAAATTACAATATAATGTGTACAAATTCATCTGACTATCAAGATATTTAGAACATTGTTCCATTTTTAAGGAAATTTTAAGTGCTATGAATCTGATGAGGGCTGTTTGAGTTTCTTAATTTATTTTTTTTAAATTCCGGGATTTTTAATAAATTAAACATTTTTTTAAGCAGATATAAGTAATATTTTATAAGTAAAACAGTCAAAGTATGCAAGATATATCTTTTGTTGCTTTACTTATTAAGAGTTTTAATATGCATCTCTTTCCATTTTTGTCATTGTTTTTTATATTTTTTGAGAATTAATATTCATGAAAATTAAAAGATAATTTTTAAATAATTAACGAGTTGCTAAGGATTTTTAATTTCTGAAGGAAAAAAAACAGGGTAGTAAAAAAGTAATGACCCTATTACATAACTTTTACTCTTTGATTAATACCTTTGATACTTTGATGTTACCACGGCTACGAGATTCTTATAAAATGAATACTGAACTGGTTCGTATGTTACAAATAACAACTTAATTAATTTAAGACAGACAATATGAAATAAATAACCCTTTCTCCTACATCTTGATTTTCTTACGCTTTGAAATAGTGTAGATTTATCTACGAGCCTTTTTTGAAATAATTGCTCAATTAATTCTTCAATTATGAATTTTGCTCAATTAATTCAAGTTAAAGATAAGAAGAAATAAATACATCTATTAATCTACTCTTTACTGTGTCATTTTTTATATAAGACGCATGTAGTAGCAAGGATCTCATAAAATGCTGCTCAATTAAATGTCAAGACAAAATTAGACAATTTTTTTTATTAATGAAGTTTCCGTATCTAAAAAGTTAAAAAAAAATTAGCCTTTAAAATTAATAATCGAATGAGGGAAAGTATTTTGAGTTAAGGAAATACAACAAGATTATCTATTTCATCCAAAAAGGAAAATCTTTATGAAGCACAAGGAAAAATTTCTACACTTGCCTTAATAGAAGTTTTGTTACGTTTCTAAAATGATTAATTTTAAAATATTCTAAGATCATAGTTCAATAATCATTTTGTCATTTATTTCAGGATCATTTTGTAATTTGTAGTCCTTTTTAAAGCATTGCTTATAAAAATTGGGTAACTCCATTTTTTCTGCTTATATCCTTCGCTAATTTAAATTTGGAATTCGTTGTGCATCTTGTTAGATGAAAAAAGAACGTGATAACACTCCATATTGTAAAATACTGAGCAACACATTTTAAAATGGCTGGCAAAGTTATGTTTGTCATGTGACTATGATTCAATGTGAATTGATTCGATTTAAGCGTTCCATTAAAAGTGGTAAACTACTTCGAATAGAGAATATTTTATTATTAGATTGCTCCTTTTCCCGTCGGAAATCGCAGTGCGATAAATAGATACAAGATACAGTTGTTTATTCACGTGCTTAATTTCTACATCCAGATTTCCAGGTGAGGAAAGTCTTTCGTTCTTCTGTTTGTTTGAAGTGTAACATTTTATGAACGCTATATTGAAATATTTTGGAGATGAAATATGGGTGGTACTTACTAATCTGCCATTGCAATGATGATACATATTTTTATGTTACGGCCACCTTTTCTGAAGGTTGCATTTTAAATCCCTATGAGTTAAATTTACTCATCTGATTTTTTTTTATCTAATATCATTTTTCATTTATCAAAATAAATTATTTTTATGGAGAATCGTAACAAAAAAATTACTGTCAGCGATGTACTTGAATATTCATATTCATATACTCCTTTGATATCAAAAAGCTTTCTTGCCAATTTATTGACTATTTCTTGCTAATTTTATATTGACTATTTTAGAACTTTCAAAATGAATTTAAATTTATTGAGATCAAGCTTTATCAAGATCAAGTTTTATAATAAGAAGAAATGAAGCACTTTTTAAACATACTTTATTTATAATATAAAGAAAAAAATATTTTCATAGAAATTTGTGGGGATTTTAACAGTCAATGGTTTTAATTTTTAAAGAAATGGTATTTGTTAACTGCATAAATGTAGAAAACTTTATTTGGTCTCATTTTCTATGATTAATATTAATAGCTGTGGAGGCTATGAAGGCACTATGAAAGTAACAAACTACTTGTAACAAAAGTCAAGACTTTTTTTTTTCTTTCAAATGTTTATCTGCTCAGAGATATAAATTTACTGTTACAAGAGACAAAACACTAAATGAACACATATTTTATGATTAATAACTAGAATTTATACAAGGAAAATATATGTTTGAAATAACTTGTTTCCTTTAAAAAAACAATGATAATTTTTTTAAACAGGGAAAATAACAATTCTATTTAAATACAGTTAAGTAAAAACATTTTTTTAAAAGTTTTTAATGGATCATTGTTCTGAATTACTTGATGGATAGCAATTAATCTGTGAGTGATTGTTATTGGTATTTCCATGCATTTTTCTCAAACAAATTTAAGATGAAACACGAACGTTTATAATTTTGAAAGGACTTTTTTTCTCTTTAACATACAAATTGCAATATTTTTTCAATCCAAACAACAACAACAAAAGGTTGATATAAAAATTAGTAACTTATTCTTTTGCATGGGGCTTACTTAAGCATGCCAAATTAGCATACTAAAAATTTGTTTAAATATTTATTTATACCATTTCAAATATTGAGATAGGAAATTAGATACAACCCCCCCCCCTTAGATTTCATTGTTGATTTTTCTCATTTTACTGGATCATCATCCTGTTGATTACACAGATGGCCTTTGTAATTTAAAGCGATTGAAACATGATAACAAAGACTTTTAAGAGGCCGCCTGAAACTACATTCCATTCTCAACTTTATATAGTTAAGTTGTAACTCTCGGCTACATTGAATTTTTAATCAAATTTTGAGGGCCGCCAATTGAAAAAAATTATGTTATCTCTAAAATAATGGAATGCAGAGGAAAATTATCAGAATAATTAAAAATAATCAGAAAATTATTAGGTAAATTAAGAATGCGAACATTATGATTTGATTTTAAATCGATATATTTAGCTTAGTTAAATAAAAGATGTTCAAAAATAACGTTGGATTTCATTTAAACATGTGAATAATTTATATTCACATTCGAAATGTCAGAATTCAAAATAATATTTTATTTTCTTTAGTATGAGTAATTTATCTATGCATCCGCAACAAATGAATTCAAAGATTATATATTTGCTATGGAAATATATTCATTTGCAGTAAGCTGGCATATTAAATATATCGACTGTACCGATCAGTATATGGAATTACATACCAAAACCTATAACGCTGGGTGAAATTTAAAAACATCCGCATCTATGCAAAATTCCAACGTCTTCTATAGACGTTTATGCGGACGAATAAAAATAAAGATGAAAAATAATTAATTATAGGATCACAAACTTAACTTTTTATTTACATTTTTATGCTGGATTGTAGCAAAGATCAATGAACTGAAGTCTGCAATTTTCATTATATCTTCACTTCACGAAACAGTTGGAAGTTCTTTCATTCTTTTCGTCTGTTTAACATTTTTATTTTGTGTTTTACAAAATATTTTTTTTCTGTTAGTAGATCATTATCTGTGTTAATCCGACTTTAATAATTAGTTCCAATTGTGTATTCCTGAACATTATGTAAAGAGATGATCCCACTGAAAGAAAATAAAGGTTAGTAAGTGAGAGAATCGCACGATGTTGGGCGAAGCCAACCAAGAGAATAACAATTAATTATAGGATCGCAAACTCCATATTTAATTCACAATTTTATTCTAGAATGTAGCAAAGGTTAATGCATGGAGGTCTGCTGATTTATAAAATTCTTATTTTAGTTAGATATTATTGCTACTATTTTCCTTCAACACAGTTTCTATTTCGTATTTGGCATTGCCTTTTTTTTCTGTTAATGGATTATAATTTATTTCAAACCAATTTTAGTAATTAGTTCTCTGAATTTTTGTGAATATTATGGATACAGAAGATCTCTCTATGCGGAAACAAAGCTTTTTTTGTTACTATATATTTACGTTTTAAGTATATTGCGAATAATATATGTATATTTTTCTTAAGCGCTCTGCCACCGTGCATGAGATTTTCTATTACAACTTTCTTTAGTTAATTTATAGTAAGTATACCCAAGATATTATTAATTGGATAACAGCAAGTCTAGGCTGATATATCTTCTAGTTTCAGGATAAAAATGCCCAAATTTGATCTTGAAGCGTTGTGCTCAGAGCTTCAACCAGTGAATCATTCTAAATGTTAATGGAATTGGATTTTTTTGCTGAGTTCATAAAATATTCTGTGTTGAGGAAGGGAATAATATCTTCTGGAAAAGAAACAAAATAAAATAAATGAAAAAATAAAAATAAAAATGAGTAGTAGTAAGATTTTATTTAATCACAAAAATAAGATTATTATTTTATTTACAGATTTTTACAATATTTAGTGACTACATGAACTTATAGCAAGAATAAAACGGCCTATATATTTGAAGTAAATTTCAGTGAACTGAATCTTTCAGCAATAACTTCAACCAGATGAAAATCGCTTCTATACATCTTTTCTTTGTGATCTGCAAATTTTAAGAGGGATAACACAGGATTTTTACATACTAAAAAGCAAAGAAATAATAGGAAGAAATTTCTCAATTACGCACGTTTGTTTAACTTGAATTGATTCATATTTGTAATGTTGGAGTTTTGCAATTGATTTTACTCTCACTTTATGCCTGGAAAACCGCTGTGTAAGTGGGACACAGAGCTCTCTAAATGCGTCGAGACTAAATGTGCTCTCACCGGTGTGGTGCAAAAGTATGGAGAAGCAGTGGTCAGCTCAGGTGTCTTTCTTGTCATCCGACAGTAGTTCAAAATTTTTAAGTGGGTCTCAAAATAGTTCTAGCATTGCCTTAAAAACAGGATGTTACTGATGTTAAACCATATTTATTTAATGCTGAATTTTATATTAAAGAACAAAATTTACTGAAATTAAGATTCTACTTTTTTGTACTTCAATAAAAGTGTCTTCTTAAAATCCGCTTTTGATAAATTTATGCTTATGAATAACTGAAGAAATTTAAGTTACCATTTTTTATAGTAGATTTCGAAAAGAAATTTGCGTCGAGCAATGTGCTTTAACTTTTAAAATTATCTTACACAGAGGAAAATTAAATTAAAATTAAAAAACAGTCTTTCGTTCAGAGATGCTCATAGTACAGTTGCATTACAAAAGTTATAGTACATGACTAACGAAGACATTTATTTTCTAAAGCAGTGGATGAAGTTTTGCTTCTCTTCTTAACTGAAAACATAATAGTTATGTAAAAATAATGAATACAAATGAAGGAAAATGCATATTGCATCTACCTTATCATGATTCTCTTCATTGCCAATTGTCTTGCTTCTCCTTTCTTCAACTTTCTGATTAATATGAGACAGGCAGCACCATATCGTAATTCATGAAATACACAGCTTCTGCAGTGCTATTTTTTTATTTATGGAATATCATTTCTTGGTAGAAAAACATGTGTTTTATTATTTGCTGTTGATTGATAAAAAAATATCTCCATTTTCAACATTTTTAATCAAAAGTGGTTCTAGAGCAAGAACAATAAACACCCTTGCGTAACTTCTATTGTATTAGTGTATTTATTCTAAAATGAGCGAGATAAGAAGGAAATTCTAGAATCACAGAACTTTTGTAGTATTTTCTTCGTTTATTATCTTGATTAAAGGATTCATGAGTATTGAGCAAACTTGAATAAAGAAATATTGATTAGTAATTAAAGATATCTGTTTTATCATAAAAATAAAAAGTAGAGAAATTATTTCAGAAATTTTTTTCTGAATGCAAAGAATAAATCTGTGAATCAAATTCTTGATTTTGCTGATTTTTTCTTCCAAAATGTGAATATCGAAATTTAAACTGATTGAATAAATGTAATTTTGGATCTAATTTAGTTAGTTAGATATGGAGTTTTTGCCAATGTATGATTCATATTATCGTTTGCATCATTAATCAACTGTCTTGCTTGTCTTAATAGTCTTCAAAGATGTAAGCATCGAAGTTTAAACTGATTTAAAAAAAAATCCTCTTTTTTGGTCTTATGTATTCATTTAATAAGACTTAGTGTTTTTGTCAAAGAATCATTCATCTAATCATTTCAGCCATTAGTCAAAATTGTTAAATATTAAGATTATTCTAATAACTTGAGGTAAATCTCTGCAATAAGTTTTATTTAAACGAAAACATTATAAATTGGAAAGCTTCAAATTAGTTCTGAAAAAGAGCAAAAAAGTTTGAAAAACGAAATTATTAATGAAATTTAATTGAATCTAGTGTAGAGCTTCTTAATTTTTTTTCTAATTGTGAACCCCATCTCTGTTAGAGCAATTTGGAACTACTACAAAATAAAAAAAGAACAAAAATTAAAGTGTATTTAATAATTAAGTAATTAATGATACCCAAAAGAAAATTAAATTTAAATTAGCAACTAAGCAAATTATAATAAAACTTTCCTGAAGTTAAGAGGACTATTTAGCTATTACACTGAGTAATGGGTTATCAGTATGCAAATATACTGATATCAATAGTATCGCTCACTAAATATATAAATGACCAATGCATTAGCAGGGCTTTTATTTGTATTCAAGCGATCCATGTGAAAATGCTTCTGACGTGATTATCGAAACACAACGGGAATTAATAGTCACTGAACGCGGAATGGTAGTTGGAGCTAGATGCATGAGACATTCAATTTCAGAAATTTATAGGGAATTCCCAGATCCACAGCGTCAAAAGTGTGCCTAGAATAAAGAATTTAAGGCATAACTTTCCCCATGGACAACGTTGTGGTTGACCGTTTGAACTTGATGACTGAGAATTGCGAAATATGCGTAGAATTGTCAGTTTTAAGAGATAATCAGTAAGTACTACGTGAAATAACCTCAGAAATCAATGTGGTACCTACAACAGAGCTGTCCGTTAGGAATTGAGACAAAATTTGCTTTAATGGCTTATGGAGCAGAAGACCGACAAGAATGGCGCCACTCGAACTATGGACGAAAACGTCCCACAAAGCAATGGACCCAAGTAGTAAACAGGGCACTGTGTAAGCTGATGGTGGCTTTATAATGGCGTGTCTGATTTTACAAGGAATGGACCGGGTCCTCTGGTCCAACTGAACCGATCATTTACTAGAAATGATTCAACCCCCTGGATACCACTTGCAGCCATTCATGGACTTCATATACCCGAACAACGATGGGATTTTTATGGATCCTAATGCGACATGTCACCTGCGACAACTATTCGCAGTTGGGTTAAAGAATATTCTGGACGATTCCAGCAAGTAATTTGGCCACCTACATCGCCCGACATGAATCCCATTGAACATTTATGAATCATAATTGAGACGCCAGTATGTATACAAAATCCTATGCCGGTAACATTTTCGTATTTATGGATGTCTATATTTTCGCAGGAGACTTCCATTGACTTGTTGAGTCTATGCCACATCGAGTTGCTACACTTCGCCGGCAAAAGGAAGTCCGACACGTTAGAAGGTTCCCACGACTTTTATCAACTCAGAATACATTACATTATTGAGAATAGCATTAGTGTAGTTAAGAAATTTTGCTATTCGTGAGGTTTGCGGCGTTTTAAAATCTCAATCGTTTATCGGCGCAAATCCACCTGAAGTTGTAATATTAAAGTTTATAAAACTCTAAGCTAATATTGTCCCAGATAATTTTTTTAAAAATGAGAAAGAAATTTCTTAGAAAAATCCCAAGCAAGAGATCAGTTTGGCATATTCTGCTTAGAGAAGCAAATGTAAAACATTCTTGCGGACAATCACAGTGCATAAAAGTATTCATAAATACATGAAATTTCGAATGTCATTTCTTGTGAATAGTTATTTTGGCATCATATTTCATAGCAATAGAAATAAATATTCTTAATAGAACAGTTGCATACACATTGTATTTCTGCAAATTGAGAAATTCTTAAAAGAGCATGTTTTTATTTGTAGATTAAAATAGTGGTTTGATATATATTACCAAGTTCAGATTAAGGTTAATCGAATTCTGAAAAAATGGCGCAGTTTTGTTTAGACTCATCAAATAAAGACATTCTCTTTCTAAGGCAAATTTAAACTGCTGGTTTTAACTGCTAAGGCAAATTTAAACTGCAGTTTCTCTATGTAACAGAATATTTCCAACATATCATCCGTAACTGGTGAAATATACTTAAAACTTCTAGCAAATCCTAAAACTTCTAGCGTTAAACTCTTTTTCTGCTTCAAAAGCTATAATTTAAAAAAAAAACACATTGGAAACAATTTTGTTCATACATTAAAAGTGAAAAACTTGTTCAAAGTTTGAGACGACAAACGCACTTTGGTTCATTATTCTTTAAGAAATATTCTGGATCTTTGCATTATAAATTGTTTTAGATAACTTCAAACCATTCCTTGGTTGTCTATTAGGCCGCGGTGGCCTGGTGATAAGGTTTCGGGTTCGAGACCCGATTCCACCGAAGAACCGTCGCGTAAGGGGGGGTCTGTTGCACGTTAAATCCGTCCTGACCAAACGTCCTCCCGCTGGTGTGGTGTGGTGTGGAGAGGGGGGTGCCAGCTCAGGTGTCGTCCTCGTCATCTGACCACGGTTCAAAATTACGAGGTCCGTCCCAAAATAGCCCAAGTGTTGCTTCAAATGGGACGTTAATATAACTAAACCTAAACCTTGGTTGTATATTAGTTGAAAAATAAGTAAAATGTCAACATTCCTCTTTTTTTATATGTATGATAGAAAATAATAATTGTCTATCTATTACTTCGCACTGACATACTAAAATAACAGAATGAGATTGCAGTTTTAAAACTGCAAGTATTTTTTTATAAATAGAAAAATATGAAAGCTATGTGAAATGAAATCTTAGGGCATTTTATCTATGCGGATGAAAATATTTATCGGAAAAATTACGTTTTCTTGATATGTCATCATACATTTCTGAAATTACATGCAAAATGATAAATTTGATATTTGGAAAATGATATAATTTTTAAAAAAATTATTTTTAACTGTAATTTTGAAAAATCGAATATGCTTTTTTTAAATTTGTAATTTGCCGAATTTCTAAAGACTCGCTTTATAGGAAAAATGAAGAAATTAGTTTAAAATAACGAATTCTTTTTCTGACATAAATAAACAAGAATAAGCAGTAGATAAGGAAGTTTTAACGAAAATTAACTCCAAAAAGAATTAAAGGCTGACCTAAGAAAGATATATCAAATCTGTGCTCGTATGAACAGATGTTTCAAATGAGAAAGAAGTAATAAATTAGCGGGAAATGAATGACTTGAAACATCTGGAAAATTGTGTGTCAATTAACTTGGCATTCTTACTACGAATACCCTTTCTTTTTAGAAATAGAATTGGACAGCAGATTTTTTTTGTTTGTTTGTTAATAAGTCAGCGCATTTTTATACTTTTCGAGATAGAATATCTAAAAAGCCTGGCTTTATGTAAGAAGTTTTATAGAGGTATGGAAAGCTGAGAAGTTATTTATAATAGTTTTGGTGTTGGTAGCATCTGCCCATGATCATGAAAAGACCCCAGAATCAGTGGAAATTTTAAACGTTAAATGTCATCAGATTGTATGTCTTTTGTGTGATAAATATCCTTAGAGCAGGTTTGCCCTATAGTACTTTTAGTAAAATTAAACTCTTGCAGAATAACAGTATCATGACAGGTTAGGCTGATCGTTCTGTAGAAACGGCCTACGATCAAATACAAGTCAATGGCTTTTGTTGATAGATGAGACAATTTAAGAATGGTTTATACTCTTTTGAAGAGTTGTGTCTAGGAAATATTTTTGCGACAAGAAGTTATTCTGTTATATGAAAAGTTATTAAGACGAGCCAATTCCATTTCATACTTAAGTATAAAATCGAATTGACTCGTTTAATTTGAAATATGAAAAGGAATTGTCTCTCTTTACTTGGAATATGAAATAAAATTGATTCACCTTAATTGAAATATGAAATGGAATCATGACACTTAAGAAGTTATCTTCTTATATCACATAGCAATGACCTTTACATTGTTAACGAGAAAAGCTGATAATAGATAAGAAATATTTGAGTAGTCAAACATCTAAGTGCTAAGAATATATAAAAGTACTTATTATTTAAGATAATAATTGTAAAAGTGCTTTATAATGATTAAGGTTATAACGTTAAAATCATGATTAATTTCTTTAACTTATCTATTAATCATCCGCAACTATAAAACAATTTGACATTTCAACATTTTTCAGCTTGAAAATACCGAGACATGACTTCCGGTCATTACAGTTTATCACAGGGAAACAACAGTTTTATTATCCTGATTTGTATAGGGAACACCGAAATTTAAAGTTCCTCTTACCTTAAATGACCGATAAATATAGAGCTGTTGAAGATTATTTACATTTTCGGGAACTACAAATGAAATAGCCTTGAGTTTTATTTAGTTTTGAATTGGCACGAGAGCTATTTTGGGACGGATTCGTAATTTTGAACTGTTGTCGGATGACAAGATCGAAATCTGAACTATTAATCTTCGCTCAAAACTTCCATGTCACACCGGCGAGAGGACTTAAAACCCATGACATCAGATTTTATGTGCAGCAAGTCGAGAATCGGTTTAAAAATATGGAGCCTTCTAACCAAGATCCTTACCACGGCCCAATATAAACCTTGAAGGGTGAAATAAGGAAGCAATGGGCTATATTTAGCGATTTAAATTGATATATGCTTTATTTAGCATATTATGTAAGAAGATAAAATATTTATTTAAAACTTTCCGTGATTATGTTGTAATAGAATCAGATAAGATTTCTGTTGTTATGATTTACGGCACTTTACAAGCTGGCTGACAGTTATCTGTTAGCGATTGAAGCAGAGTGATCGTTTCTTGTTTTTTCAGTAGCGCCAAGTAGGAGCAAGAGTACGACTTAGCTACTTCATGCTTCACATTCTCTTGTACAACCCCATTTTACAGGGGGGCACATTCACACACCTCACAGATAGAACACAGAAGAAGAACAACCATGGCCGAACCTAGACTCGAACCTGGGAAGCCTATAAGATTTCTTTATATATCTGTCTTGAACTTGTGTAACTACTACTACTGTGTAACTAAAATACTACGTTAAAAACCTTGAATAGAGAGGCAAAAATTCTATTGGAGTTTACTAGCAATTAAAATAGTTTTCACTTTTTGTCGAATATATTATTTCAGATATTTAGGTAGATCCTTTATAGGATTTCGTAATTATGCTGCAATTGTTACCATAAGATTTTTTTTTTAAAAATATATCTATCTTGAAATAGATAACATGTTCCCGAAATAAATTCCATTCAATCAAAATTGTTTTCAGAGATACAATGTATACTTTTTGTGAGATAGTATTCGTAATTAAAGAACTCACAATTGAACTTTTAAATTATAAAACGAACCCAAGTATTCTGTGAAATCTACTATAAAACTGAATGCTGGTGTTGAAATTTAATCAATTGTCTACTTTTCAAATTTTTTTTTAAAATTGGCGCTTAAGTTTCATGACAACCTATTGTAAAAAAGGTGGGGGAAAATGAAAAATTATTGAGTCAGCATAACAGAAATTCTTTGTGTATGAAGACTTACATCTTCTTTAATACTTAAGAAATGGAAGTGATAATCTATCTCAAGAGCTTCTGAACACAATTCTTCTTTAACTGTAGGTCACAATACCACATGTTTTAAGCAGAGTCAGCATTACTTAACTTCTGCAAGGAGATAAGAAGATGTATATTTACTTTAAGAAATTAGAGTGACCTGCCAGCTCTAAAACATCTGAATTGAGTTTTTCTTATGCTATGGGTAATGCCTTTACGCGAAATTATGCAATTAACGGCTAAGCAAAGAAATTATCTGCCCTTTGTCTTTCAAATTCTTATATATTTATTAGCATATTGTTAAAAATCGTCTTGATTGAAATGGATTTTGAAAGATTTGTTGCAAATCAATCTTAAATTGAACTTAATGTGTTTGATCATTTATTAAAGTTTCCTTTTATAATTTAATTTTCAAGTTAGGGGACTTGACAAAATTTTCCTTTAGAAGTCGGAATAACAAAAATTTGAACCAATCAAAAAGGATGCTTAATATAATTTTCTGAGAAAGTAATTCTAGTCACATAACAATTAAAATATCTTAGATATTTTCATATGGTATGCCAAATATTTCGTCATAACTGCAATTTTTGATCACAGTCTATCTTTAAAACATAAAATTTGCTGCTCTTTAATGAAATATGATTCCAAAGGAATCAATGAAATAAAGGCCAGTTATTGATAATATTTAAAGTAACTTTATTGATAACATTGTTTGCATGCTATCAGTCAGACAGATTACTTCCACTGTTTATCTGTTTATCTAGCGTCGCTATTTTGAATATTTAGATAAACATTGTGAAGAAATAGAGGAGGTTTAATGAATTTCATATTAGGAATTTATCTGAAATTTGGAAAGTTACTTTAAAACCAAACAATCAGTTTTGATTATGAAGGGAAACATTCAACGATGTATTTGTTTTTCTAGTACTTTTTTACAATCATAATGCAAAATTGGGGTTTTGTGTTTGGAAATATCTAAAATATTTTCAATATTACCAGAGCCTCAATACATTGTATATCTTTAACTATTTATCTTACTACCTTTACTTATCTTACTATATCTTTAACTATCTTACTTAAAAAAATTATATTAATTTTCAAACACCTGATAATTTTCATCAAGCTACTTTTTCTTTTCCAGACTATTGAATTTTTTATTCATAACATTTTAATATGTACTTAATTAATCAGGGTAAGACTTAACAAGACTGTTCGAGAATAAGGCAATTTACCATAATATAAGTGCGCAGATACCATTTCAAGCTGTATAGGATGAGGCATTTTAAGATAAACTTCAGTGCCAGGTATTACCGAGACTATAATGCTATAGTACTTTTTATGGAAAGCTTCAGAAATGGTAGATGTCTGCTAATGCTGTAATATACCTCGTGAACTGGTTATTAAACATTAAAAAGACTTCTCTTTTCTAATAACAGAAAATTGACATAGGAAAACGATTAGTTTAATGTATTTGATCTTTCTTTCTTTCTTTTTTTTCAGAAAGGAATAACATTATGTCATAACTTATATTTTTAACTTATAAAATATAAGAAATTTATTTTATATATGATTCTACTTCGCGATTTATTTCCAAATTCGAAATCAAAACAGGAATACTCAAAAATTAAGAAGTAAATGACAAATTATTGAATCATTAATCTCATGTTGTAATTTCAAAAGTTTCAAGTTACCTTGTTATTCGAAAAACTTCAAATTTGTTATATTATTTCTTTTATCCTATACCTTTTTGAATTGAGCAATTTTATTAGACAAAGGAGCAACGAGCAATTTTATTAGATTTAAAATTGTTTTAACTTACTTTGATGAAATAATGCTTCTTAATTCACAATCTCAAATACACTGAAACATTATATTGGCATGCGAAAAAAACCCTACTCTGAGAGTTTGAATACTGTTCTAACTGTTTATTTTTCACTGCTTGATGTGAATTTAACAAGATTATTAACCATTTAAACTTATTATCACACATTTTATCGGTTATTTATAGTTTTAAATTATTATTCTTTGATGAAACTTTTCTGCTTCATTCTAAGATTTTAAATTTGTCTAATTTCTATTTCGTTCTTCCTCTTTTGTTTTAAGTGACGGGGATTTTTTTTAAATCATGAAATTGTTTAAATGAAGTAGAGTTAAGTGAAAATGTATTTCTTCTAAAGATCTATATGCAAAACTTTTGTATTGGTGTTTCACATCCCACAGCAGGAAATAACCTTTGAAACTAATTTTTTTTCAGTCATTCAAAAAAAAAAAATCCCCGATAACATGTTCATGTAATTGCTATCACATATCAAAAATCCTTAAGATAACATTTTCTTTTTTTTATAATGATGAATGACTATTTCAAGAGCTCAACCTTGGTGCTTATCATGAAAAGATTTCATTATCAATAAGTTACACAATTTCTAGGTACGAAAAAATGTGTAACTGTCAGTTTCAATGATAGAAATGTATTTCTTTTGCCGTTTTGTTTATCTTATTTTAACTGATTTAGAAAAAGATTCTCTTAAGAGAAAAATAATTGGAAAAGTTAAAATTTTCATTTCAGGATAGTATGTTATGGAAAATATAGCCGATTAAAATTTTCGTAGGCTATTTCAAAAATTTATTAGCACATCTAATTTTACACTTTATGATAGGAAACCTATAATAAGAACTGAGATTGAGCACTGATTCCAGAAAAAAATTGACCAGGAAATTATTACTAAATCTCTCAAGGATTACGCTGAAATAACAATTAAATAATTGTATATGATTAGTTCTTTTATTGGTATAGAAGCTAAATAATAATAAAAAAAAAGTTTTATTAGCAAATATTATACCGAACAAACCTTTAAAACTCATGGATCATGAAAGAATGCGTGATTGATTAGTTTCAAAACAATGCATTTATCTTTGCCCTAAATATGCTTACCATTTGCCTATTACACATGCTTCTTTTAACTAATCGTTTTTTTTTTAATTTGGAAAAATATCACAATTATTTTTTAAAATCTTTTTTCTTTACATTTCTGCCCTTTCCATTAAGCAACATCTTTAGAATAATTCATATATTTAAATTGAAAAATATGAGCTTCCTAAAAGAATTGATAAATTTCAAGGTCTATTTTTTCACTGTTAAATAAATCTGCCAGTTAATTATCTCATGGCTGCAGTGGACGTATTAAGAAACTTTATTGTAAAATTTTTCGGATACAGCTTCGGCGACCATTGCAATGTTTTATGATATAAATTTTAGACACAGTTTATAAGTTTCTGTATTTGGGATAAATAATATAGGAATTGGAATGAAATTTTATCTGTTTTGTTACTGTTGTAGACATATTAAGGTAGAGTTATTCAGAAACGAAATGATTACAATATATACATACATAAAAATATGACCAAATTTATTTTAATAAATTTACTCTGGTTATTATAATGCCAGGTGATAAATTTTCTAACCAGACTAGCTCCAAATAATTTAAGGATATGTTCCAAGCATTTCTTGGAACTTCTATATAAATTCCGAGAAACATTTTAGATTTCTATTTGCATTTTAGACATTTAAATTAATGAAAAACACATGTCAATATTGTATTTTAAGCTTCTTGAGCTATATTAGTGTGTCTGACGAAGAACAAAAATTCGCTGGTTTGAACATTTATTTCTCTAAAGCTTTAACTTGATACATATTAAAAGGAAATGAGCTGTTGAAATTGAGGATAATCTCAAAATAAGACTAAGAGACTAAATTTTTATATACACAGCTGAATATGCTCATCTGGTATTTTCTGAGCTGTTTATAGAGACAATACTGTTCTGTGAAAGATTCCAATTTTTCTGCGTAACACTAACTTCTTTTTAGTATTATCCTGATTGATAAATGATGATAATATATGATAAGAAAAGCTTGTTTTACGTAAGTCGGCTCAGCGGAAATTATGTGCGCTACATGCACATGAATCTGTTTCATTCATTCAATTGAAAGGCGTTCATTCACAGTCAATATGCATAAAAAGTTATTAAAATAAAATAGTTAGATCACTTCAAATTCTGAACGTAATAAATAAGTCGAAGTCTGCTAAATTGATATTACAAGCGATATTTACCAAATACTAAATACATTTAAATTCTATTTCAATCAAAACTGTGTATTCAAAGTCTTATTTAATGATAAAAATTTGAACTGAAAATCTCTATTAAAGTATATTAATATGGTTTCGAAATATTCTAAAAAAATTAAGACGTCAATGTTTATGCGTCTGATTGTTTCGACAATGTCTATGTTTCAATTCAAATGCTCATCAAGCCATGTTGCATTAATTTAATACATTGAATGACACACGGGAGTTTATCTTTAAGAATTAGTTTTTTATTTCTTGAAGAAATTTTAAATATTTTTTCCTTCTGTTGATCGTTTAACTTTTCAACCGTTGAAAATTCAAGATTTAAATACATCATTAACTTGACTATTATTCTATTGTTTGATAGTTAGTGGTTTTTATTGAAAGGCTTACTGCTCCTTGAAGCATATTTTGTTTCTTTTATGCTAACAACAGGTTAAAACCTCTACAAATTGTTGTTAAAAAAATTACCTTCGAGGTTATAATCCTTTAAAAACATATTTTTTTAAATCTGAGGAGTTTTAATTATTGCTTTATTGCATTTCATACAACAATAAATAAATCCATTTTATGAATACCAGAATTTTTGCATATATTACATAATTTTAAAAAGCTGAAATAAATGTTTTACATTAATGTAAGAGAATTTATCTCAAACAATTGAAAATGCGTTTGTTTACTCTACGATTGATTCCCCATAATATGAATATTTGCATTAAATTTGCCTATTTATAATCCTCATTAGCGAAATTTTATGCGACTTTAATCAACATATTTATATGGTTATTCAATTCTGCGTGTTTTAAAGCAAAAACTCCATTTTCTCATTATATTTTCATAAGAATGCCAGATAAAACATGTGATTAGAAACGGCTGTGCTTATTTATTTTATAACCTAAAAATTTATTTGTATTGCCATTAAAAACACCAAAAGCATTAAATTTTCCCCTGTCTATTTTACATTAAAGTTTTTCCGACTTTACTATTTTGACGTTTCTTAACTTTAACTTTAGAAAATATAAGAAAAAAAAATGGCGTAAATACATTTTCTTATCTAAAATGACTGATGCTAGTTGATTTCATTGGTAATTTTTCTCTGATTTCCCAAACTCTTTTTAATGTCCATAATCTTCCTCAATTTTTAAAATTTTAAAATATAATCTTGTTAAATAACATTTAAATAAAAGTATCTAATATTTTCATTCAATGTGTGGCTATGAGCATGAAAATAAACGTAATGACTCGTTTCATATAATATTTTCCATAAACATGAATATCAATGTGGTTAAATAAAGACAATAATTAAAAAATGTATTTATTTACGTTCAATGTGAATAAATACATTATTGCTCATGATAAAATATTTTTGTAAACATGGTCTTTTATTATGTAGTCTTACTGTACAGTGAATTTATTTAAGTATTGATTTAGAAAAATTTCTTTTACAATTGATAATTATTGTCCAAATTTTAAATTAAAACAAACATTTTACTTTAAGAACCATATGTAAAATCAAAGGAAAGCAGATCGTTGCATTTATAAGAGATCCAACGCAAAATCTCACAAAGAGATACAAAGTCTTGAATTTGACATTTTTCAACTTTTATATTTTGATATAGAAAAGTCTGAGTCGTCCTCCAAATTCCTTAGAATGTCCCAGTGACATTCCCTAAGTAGTTTATCTGAAGGCTTAAAATACGGATCTGTGGGTCCCAAGCTCAAATCCCGATTCTTAAAATCTGTTGTGGGTCAACTAACTTTCTGTATATGTGATGTCGAACCTTGGAGGAAAAGGTCCCAGCTTAGGTAATTGAACGTGGTTCAAAGTTTCGAAGTCCATCCTTAAATAATACAACAAAAATAAAATTCTCTATGAATATGTGAACAATAAGGCATTGCATTTTATATATATTTTAAAACAAAATAGTAAAAAAATGCTCGTTGGAATACTTTATTAATAGGATATTAACCATATCTTTGGCGTTATATAACCTAATTTGGTTCTTGCGTCAATACACCACAATGTCCAATTCTATCCTAACCTATTTATAGGATTCTATTTTAAAATAAATTAATGTTAGCTATTAATGAAAACTTATCTTCATAATGAAAGCTTAAAAATGTAGAATTAAAAAGTAAAAAACCAAAAACAGATATTGACATTCCTTGCTGTAATAATTGACGCCCATTTAGCCCTTTTGATAACACCGGTCAGATTATTCACAACCATTTTATCCTATTTATTTTAATAATAATCATAATAATTCAACCCATTTAATAGCTAGTTTATTGTAGAATGAATAAATTAATTAAGGAACCTCCAAATGCTTTGTTTACCCCAAATGTTTGTATCCCGTTCCTCTTTTTTTAATTTCTGGAAAGGTATCTGAACATTATTTGGGGGTCTCACCTCATTGCTTAAGTGTTCCACTGATATTACGGAAATGATATTTGGAATTAAACTTCCTCATTGAGTTACTTGATTTATAAATAAAGAAGGGATCAACACAATAAGTTGAAAAGATAAAATTGGATATTTTATCACAGAAATAGATTTTTAGAATATCAGAATGGAACGAGTCGGAAAGGAAAACATTAAATAATCACTTCTAGAGAATTAATTTGGGGTGCATATTTATAAAAAAATTAGAAAAATGTCTGAATAGAAAAAAACACTTTGTTGTAACCTAAAATTATCAAATCCAAGCTATACGGAGGGAAAGATCGTAATCAAATTTTCAATAATTTACTACATATTTACACAAGTTACTTTCATTTCGTTTAGTATATTCGATAAATTTTCATAAAACGAACAATTTACGTTTGTAGTTTTAAATAATTTTCTTCAAAGTTTTTAAGTAAAAATATTAGTAGTTTATGTAGTAATTTTTTGTGATAATTGCATTGTTTGTCACTTCGCGCCTTTTGCTATTGAAAATAATTCAGTTATTTTTTTTTCAGGACTCAGTGCAGCGAAATGGTTGCTCGAGGCTGGAATCAAAGTCATCTGTTTGGAAGCCCGTGACCGTGTCGGTGGACGAACCCTCACGAAAAGAGTAATTATATCAAAATTGCCTTTGATTGTTAATCTTGAATTATTTGGTTTCCTTATAACATCTTCTTTTCTGCATTCCTTTTCTCTAACTTTTTGATGACAAATGAAATTATTTGTCTTTTTTAAAAACTTAGATTAAGGAAATATAAAAAAATTATTCAAATAAATAGCTTTCATATAAAATATTAGTTTAGTTTTTCATCTGTGAGAGACAAACATAAAGTTTGAAAAATATCCTACCTCTAAAACCATATTCACTGTATAATTGTTTAATAGTTTTCAGTTTTAACAAATTATAATGGAATATTCAAGTTAATTATAAATTAGCATTATTGATGTACAAACACTCGTTTTATAACTATTTAAACTCACAAATCTTTATTAAATTCTCAACATCAAAAAATATGAACTATTTTCTACAAGATAAAATTTTCAGATAAAAAATTTTATGCACTGTGATTTAAAAAGGACGAACGAATTGTTAGAAACTTAGACTTGAAAATCATAGCCCGGAATCATTCTATACTTTTAACTAAAGTCATTAAGAAAATTCGAAATAGTGCAGCCATGTTCAAGCCTTTTCGGTTTACAATTTATTTAATTTGATTTGAATATATTTATCTTAAAAATTCCTCCTGGAAATAATATCTCATTCAGTATTTCAAGATATTATATATCCTTCAATTGTACGTATACCCAAACAAATAATGTTTTTCTGTTTTTCCTCTATCCAAGGAATAACAAACTAACTTGAATTGTATGCGTGCTTATTGGAATAGGAAAAACAATGCGAAATGAATGTTTTTTTTTTTTTTTTTTCATATCACGAATTCTGACAAACCCATTCTATTTCGCACGCAATAAAATAAAAACATCGTTACCCATTCATGGCAGTCTACATTGTTAATAATGAGTCGGGGCTTGAATATGATTTTACTTTTAACTCTGACAGAGATATGAAGTTGTGTAGAACGATTAGAAGAGGAATTGTTATTCAAATAAAAAAAATTGAAAACTAATTTAAGAAAACATCTACTATTCTTTATATTTTAATAAAGATTTTGATTTATTAATTCAAATTTATTTTGAAAAACATTTTTTATCATTAATGAAATACACAATTATCTATGAATGCTTATAGCAGTTGGAGGCAAATGCTCATATCTGTGTTATTATTATAAGAAACGGTTTTTAAGTTACTGAAATTTACTGAAATGGATTATAAACTGTAATACCACTAAACGGCTTATCTAACTGAAAATTATAAGCTATCTTCATTCGATTTAGAACGAAGGATATGTGATTCGTGATCTGTGTTAAGCATCACATATCACGAATCAGGAGATACCATTTCAGGAGATTCCATTTTTGCATAGTCTGCCAGTATTCTAAATGATAGATTCAGTATATATTTTGGGATGCCCGCATTCCACTCGTCAACGTATTAACTATTTTCAGACTCAAGACTTTTGTCGACTATTATCGCACAATTCCGCATCCTTATTATTTTCCTACTGTAGATGTATAGATTTCTATTTTTGAATCTCAGCTTTCTGTTTTTGAGCAAATTCCAATCTCACAAATTTTATTATTACAGTGTCAAATTTTCACACAATCTGTACAGATTTCTCAATTCTAGATATAAGAGTGATTATTAGATTCATAGAAACTCATTATTAATCTTCATATAACCAGAGTTCTCACTCTAACCAGGATCCAATAATTAATATTTAAGCAATTATTGATAGACATATACTTCCAAATGAAAATAAATAAATACAGAGTTGTATTTATGGTTTTTAGTGTCAAAAAATGAACTGTTAAAAATTATAAAATCTAAATATTTATGTAATTGAGTTATGAAGCATTGAATATCATTGGTTTAGTTGAATTTCAATGGCAACTTCGAGGAAGACTCGCGAATCAGTGAGTGGCACCTATTTGAATATTAATGGTTTAGTTATTATATTTAATGATTTAGTTATTGCGTGCTACACATGACTAAAATGGATATTTTGCACAAACTTGATTTTATATATATTATCTTATTACTGATTTAATGCGAGGTTTTCAGATGCAGCTTCAGATTTGTTGCACGTCATAAAAACCGAATTCCTAAATACATTAGCAACTTATAACTAATGTTTGTTTTTTTTTTGAAATAAACCACTTCTCTTATAAAATCAAACTGCAATAACACCAGATAAAAAAGAAAAGACTTTCAGAACAACTCTGTTTTTGGCATAAATCAAAATAATGGTGTAATAATTTTTGCCATTCACTTCTTAGTTACAAAATATAAATAGGCTCTCCACTGACAGACAGTTTTAGCTATCAGAAGAAAAAATAATCACCTCTTAAAAGTCAGAAGAATATGTTGAAAACACAGCTGTTTTGCTTTCAAAGAATATTTTTGTTCCGTTTCTTTCTTTCATAAACCAAGAAAACCCTGACTGAAAAGAGCAATTCATTACTTATCGTATTTTATGTAAGTCAAATAAGCAACTTATAGTCAGAAAACGAATGACGACGAAGAATTTCATTTAAAAGATGCGAATTTAAAAATAACAATTTAGTATATATGTGTAAAATAGGAATATTTGCATTATTTAGTGCATATCATTCATGGGCTGATTATTATTAATGACTGTCATTACATATTTTTTTCCTATAGAAAAATTATTTGCTAGTAAATATATAGGTAAGTTAGGGATTACTTTCGATATACATAACTGTTTTTTGAATGGATTTATTAACAGACAGTGTAATATTGTACATTGTATAATAGTATTGCCAGACAGATTTATCTGCATGACATGTAAAATTAAGGGGGCTCTAAGCATTTATTTATTTACTAACAAATATATTTCATTTCTTCTTCTTGAGCAGCAGTTTTTGTAAAGAAGTTATTATAATTATGCTTGATGCTAAAATTCGGTAAAATTCAATGAATATCTATTTAAAGCGCGATTGCCCAAAACAATATATTTTTTCTTCATTTGTTTGCAAATTAGACATAAAAATGTATCTATAAATGTATCATGGATACTAGTTACCTTTGCTTATAAATAATAATTCGCGTCATTTAAAAACATATTTATATTTATTCTCAAATGTTGGATCTAAATCGCGATTAAAAAAACTAGCAATTTTGAATGTTAAGGCATTCGATTTAAAGGATTTGTTTTGAAAACTATAATCTGATTTAAGCCTTGTGGATGGCAAAATATACATTTGTGTTTAAAGAACCATGAATAATTGCTTGCCATAATTGCCTGTCCATTTTCTCAGAATCGAATTTCGCCTTCTATGAATGGAAATGGACACCTACTTGGTGTCCACTCCCATTCCAAGGTAGAAAGTAATGAATAGTATATCTGCTGGAAAAGAAATATGTGGTAATTTGCTCCTCGACAGCAGTGATTATTGCGCATATATATGTATATATTTTAATTTCTGTTTCCTCTCAAAACTAACCAATCTAAATTTGCATGATTCTTTTTTTAGTATAGAAAACTAACATTGAAATTGATATCCTCAGAATTCATAAATGACGGTGAAATGCATAAAATAAAATTGTGTCATTTTTCTTTGTTAATATTTTTTACTGAATATAAAGTGAATAATGAACGTTTTCTTCTCGTTCTTTAGGACCCGAAAGTAGGCTATGTCGACATTGGAGGTGCTTATGTCGGACCTACTCAAGACCGTCTTCTTCGCATGGCGAAAGAATTCAACGTAGAAAATTATAAAGTGAATGAAGTTGAAGACCTCTTGCACTATAAAGATGTAAGTAAAAAGTTAAAAAAGTAATAACAATTATTAAATGAATTATATTTGCACATGCACTGATATTCGTTGTAATACGTTTCGTTTTTAACAAAGAAGAGTTCAAATGCTTTTAAATTTTGATATTATTAATTAGAAATGATTTTTAGTTTAAAAAGATCAATGAAAATCCTTTTTTATGTTGTTGATGCCATTCAAAACAGAGCAAACTATAATTATTTACGATTGTAGATGCGTGTTTTTTGACCTGGTACTGACGACGTGCCAGTGATGAATGTACTAAACATAGTTAATCAGTGGTTTCTCAAATGTTTAGTACCATCTCCAAAAATATTAATTTACTTATCATCCAACATACTACATTCGTTAACGTTACGCTCATCTTGAAATTAATTTTTACTTTATTAATGAAACTAATTGTTTTTTAAAGTAATCTAATTAAGTCCAAATTCTTCTCAAGAATTTTGTTGCTTAATTATTCTCCATAAATCTTTCTTTGGTCTTTCATTTCCTTTTCGTAGTTGATCTCTAGTAACGAAGTCAATGCATGCTAATGCGATATACATCAAATATGTCTCGAAAATTTCATTTTGGAATCCATAGCGTAATTTTTTTTTAGATTAAAAAGCATGTAACTTCATAATTCAGCGTTACAAAATATACATGACATGCAGTTACGTCTTTTAAATTATATGGTGTCTCAGTTTTAATGATTTTTAGTTAACAATAAAAAGTAAACTAAAAGAGAAAGTGGAAATTCGAGGTTTTAATATTTTACATAAATTATTATAAGGAAATTCCTTATATTGTTATTATAAGGAAATTTCTTGTTTCCTTATATTGTTATTATAAGGAAATTTCTTCTTGCATTCAGTTTGCATTTTATAATTTTCCCTTTTGAAAGGATTACTGATTTCAGACAACTTATCAAGAAATTAGTACTCAAAATGAATTATGATTTTACTTCATTTATTTTGTTAAGTTAAAATTAGTAAACACCTTTAAAAATTTAACTGTTTAAAGATAGTCCTCAATTTTATTCAGCTTCGTACCTATCTTAGTAAATGTTAAAAAACTGTTCGATATTCCTCTTAAAATTAATCAGCTCAGCATCAAATAACTAATTATTGATATTTCAGACTTTTCCTTCAGAAAATTTAAGATGAATATCACATCATACCACGTGTAAAATATGTCTTGTATTAAATAGTAATATATTTATAAGATCTGGACTGCTTTACGGTCGAAGCATTTAAGAGTGCTTAATGTGTATTTTGATGCCTTTGTAACGTCAAAATTTATATTTTTTTAAACAGAATATATATGCGCTTCAATTTTCTTCTTTTAAAACTTACTGTTGATTATTCGAATTCAGCTATGCGATTTTCTGGTTTAAAAAAATATGCTTCTAACTTCATTAAATGTTTGCATTATTTTTTTCTAGGTATTGAGATTAAAGCGTGATCTCAAAACGTACAGGTGCTTCATGGTTCATGGAAAAATCTACTTTGCGGATTAGTTTCTGCAATATGTTATATCATCAATTTCTAAACGTGACTTTGCACTTCACATATTATGCAGTATATTGTATTATCAATATTGTTAGATTTGTTGCGTAATATCCTATAAATAAGAAATTTTTAAATGGCTACAAAATATATACTATTTTGAATATCTGTTTACAGCTGCTATCTTTCCTGATATAGGAATAGATACTAGTTGATGATGAAACTTCTCATTTCTATTATGATGAAATACTAGTTGATGATACTGAAACTTCAATGTCTGTGACAGAAAAGACATTGAAACCTCCAGCTAATTACTAGTTCAAATCATAAAAGTACCTAGAAATTCAATGAGCCCCAGTAGCGTAAGGTGTCAGTTCAGAGGCCTGAGTGTTCCAAGCTAATACCTAAATTTTCCTGAAGACCCTTTAGTACAAACAATTCCTACTCAATCCTTAGTCTGCTGGAGCTGAAACTCCTCTCACTGGTATGGCGGGGCAGATTGGAGAAGGGATGCTGTTTCATGTGTCGGCTTTGCTATTTATTAACGGTTTGAATTTGCGACGTTCCTTCCAAAATAGCCCTTTTGTTACTTCCAAGCGGCACGTAAATATAAACAAATTCAACTAATCCTACAAATTCAACTTGGCAAGCAGATTATGGTCATTATTAAAGATACTCTGAGAAACTGTTTTAATGACCGAATGTTTTCTTCGTGAAATGCCATTTTCTTTTCATTTCATCAATCGCTTTTCCTTTATGAAAAAAGTGAATTTTTTCTAACCGAAGTTCTCGTTGTTTTATTTCATAATTAAAGCTCAATTTAAATAGTTTTTTAAAGAGAAATATAACTAAATTGATGATTTTAAAATATTTTCTTAATGAAAAATATTGTATACAATCGTGTTTTGCTATCTAAGCGAGCAATCATCAAAGTAATTTTGAATAAAGCAATATAATTTTAATTTTTTAGATATGGCACATTTTCGAAACATATATCAATTATTTGTGACCGTTTGTTTTCAATTTTGATAATAATGCATTTAATACAATGACATCTGTATTAATAAGTGTTTTTAAATTTTCAAAATCTAGAAAAGGAAAACTGAATTTAAAAACTATAACAGATAATGATGTTTACAATGCTTTACATTCATACAAATTGTAAATTAAAAATTTAATCTTCATTTCTAATGTCTTTAATACGTTCAAAGCGTACGGGCATCGAAATGTATTCAAATCGGTGCTAAGAGCTAGAGAGGTAAGAGATTAAAGCTGGAGGGATAACTTATTCACCTGGTATCTCAGAACCAGGTGAATGTATGTTCAAAAACACCGATTTTCAGAGTTTTACAGCTATGTATGCGAAATCTAATTTTGTCTCAAGACATAAGAATGAAAATCTTTAAACTATTCTCGTTTCATAGTTACAATAGTTGTAAGAGCGTAAATTCTCATACCCAAAGAATAAATTTTTTTTCAGCTTTTATTCTCTGCTGAAGAGTTGACATGATTTGACTTTCGTATGCCTGATTCGATGAAGGAGTTCATCTTGTAAAAAACATTTCCCCTAGAAAATAATCAATACTTTATTCTTAAATTAAAACAATTTATTTAATAGGAAAGAAAAAATAATTGCTCATGTTACACAAACTTTGATCATATTACTACTTATAAGAATGATATAAATATCCTACTAACGAACAGGAATAAATTAATTTGTTGGTTAACTAGGTAAATATTGCGGTCTCAAGTGGTACGCATTTGAAAATATGGTGAAATAATCAATAAAAAGAAAGATGAAACTCTTTTTGAAAATAACCATTTTTTTATTCTAAAGATCTTAACTATACATGTTTGAATAAATTAATATTGGGTGCTTATGATAATTTTTAACATTTATTGCACTAATATGTATGCTACAATACCTAGTTTATATGTATAAGGAATTATAAGCTCGAATTAATGCCATAGTAAGGATTCCTCATTTATCTTCCTCAAATCTTTACTTTTTTCATCTCATTAACCACTAGATTTTTCGATACTGTGCTTTGAATTGAAATAATTTAGCCCTAACTTCGCAATAATTTTAACAGCTTGAAGCATTTCAGTAAATCCAAAATTCAGTGCTCTTAAGAAAATTATTTGTTCTAGCACTCTTAAATTAATTTCTTACCATTAAGTAATGGGAAAATGATACTCAGACCCCCCCTTTTTTTAACAATTCTTTTATCCTTATTCATGAGAAATGGTAATTCATGTAACTTCCCACATTTCACTATTCCTTTCTCTTTCAGGGACGTCGAACACGTTTCAGTTCTGGCACATTACCAAAACGAAGGAATCCTTTGGTTGCCATGGATATCAATAACATCTTTTATCTCATGGACAAAATGGGAGAAGAGGTAATGAATGTGACTTAGTGCGATATTCCGTGGCATGATTTGAACACTAAGCACCAAACTGAAATACATATTACAGTATTGTTTGAAATACAAGTACCCCCACCAAAGTGTACATAATTAGAATAACTATTACACAAGCATTTAATATCATGTACTGTACTGTAAAGTTTTATTTTTAAACACTTTTATGTAATAATTTGTTCCCTGTTTTTAAAGATGAAATTTTATAATAAAATTTCGTTTGGTTTCAGATGCACTATAGTTGTGAAAGTTATTTGTACATTGGTGTGATCTCAGTGAAAGTACAAGGATTAAAATTTAAGGCATTATTCATAATGCTGACGGAAGGAATTGCATAAACTATTAAGCATATCAATTTTAATTCGGGTACTTTTTCCTACAATCAGTTCATCACTTGTAGTAGCTGCAGAATTATAAAAATTATGTAACATATATTTTCACTAAAGATGAACATGACAGGAACTAAATGCTACTTCCTGTTTTATCCATCAACATCAGTCTTCAAACCAATATCATTATCATTGATATATTAATAAATTCCAAATTTAAAGCTTTGATATAGTATATTAATGGAGGTTTGTGTAACAGATTCGAAAGTGTGTATTAATTTTTGGGGAAAACTGTATGGTCAATCTGATGATCAGCATTTATTGTTTCTTTGTTATCTTCATTTCCATGATTGATAAAATGAAGCTATTAAATCATTAATTTATAATTAGTTTGTAAATTAAATTTTTTTTTCTCCATTGCGTTTTTGAGTATTTTTTATAAATATCTTCCTTCTTCCTCTGAATGTAAACTGCATAGTGGAATAGCTACAGAATGTTCATGTATATTTGTACCAGTTTTATAATTGATCATATAAGTTCACTGTTTACAGATACCAGCTGACGCACCTTGGAATGCCAATCATGCAGATGAATGGGATACCATAACATATAAGGAATTTTTAGAGAAAAACTGCTGGACTAAGTAAGCATTCGTTTTATTAAAATAAAAAAATGATTGAATATATTTTATTCTATAATGAAGGATAAATTATAAACCTCTTTCAGCATGTGAAGAAATGTTCAGCATTTCAGAAAACGAACTTTCTTTATGTAATTATTGTGGGCTTTATTTTTTATTTAACCTATCACAACAAAATATAAAAGCATAAATAATAATGATAAAACATTTCATTATTAAAATATTTCATGTAAAACCACTGATATGCTTCAGTTGTTTAGTTTAATTATATTACCATTTGTTTTGAGGCTAGGGCTATGTTGGGTCGGGCCTTTTGGTTCTCAACCATTGCCGGATGATGAAGGCGATGCCTGGGTTGGTTTCCCTGTCCAAACTTCTGCACCTCAACAGCGAAAGGGCATTTGGGACGATAAATTTTTCGTGAACCTGCCTCGCTTATTCGACGATTCTTCTGAGTAATCGGATTTCAAACCTTCCGGTCTCGAAACCGAGATTTTACCGTCACTCCACCGCAGTCTTTAAGTTTCAAATGGATAACCATAAATCGGCTGGACAGATATATATGGCAACATCGATTTTCACAGCATCGAAGCATATAATACAAAATAGGGAGGAAATGTATACGACCTTGAATAGAATCATACATATTTATCTCGATATTTATTAGACGAGCTACTGCATATTTATCCTAAAATTTAATAGGTGAAGTTAGATGAACAGTATTAGATGATATAGACGATTATTATACGATATTTGACGAGCAATAAACATTTATATCGATACTTATAAAATTATATTAAACGAACCATACACATTCATTCCAATAATTAAATTTTCCAAGTCAAACCCTCGAAAAGTTTGTTGGATAACCACAAATCAGCGTGACAAACTATGTACAGCAACATGCGGCTTTCACGCCAGTGAAAATTCCGCATATTCGGAATACATTTATAATAGAAAACATTGATGAAATGAATCTTGAATTGTATCTTCAAGAAACTGTTTTATTGATGTTAACCGAAAGACAACGTTTCTTCCAAGAAAACAGACGAGTTTAAAGATTGCGATAGTATCATTGAGAGTACATTCAATAAATTTATGATTTCCTGGAACATGCGAATATGTTACTATCACTCTAATTCGAAGAACTTCGTTTAATTTTAGATTAAAAGTTTTCATGATATACTGACCGCGACAATCTTTTTTTTTTTTTTTAACTCATGTATACTTTTTTTTATATTATTCATATCAAATGTGAAAATATGCTTTACTTTGAATAATGTACTAATTCTAATGGAATGATATTTTGCTTACTTTATTTTTCAATTACAGTATCATATTTATTTTTTAGCTCTAAATTAAGTGCAATGTATCTGGACGATATTGTAAGCTTATCTTATGGTCATTAGCTTCTGTACTTTGAATAAGGTAGTGTGATTTGGTAGTCGTTTCGCTCTCATTATTAATTGATTGATGGTAAATTTTATAGGTGAGTCACTAAACATTTAGCAGATCTCCCTCTTTCTTTTTTCCCCCCATAGCCAAAAGAATCTTTCAAGCCATTTCATAATTTTACAATCAGATATGAATATTTAGTATCTAATAAACACAACAGATGGCAGCACAAGCTGATTTTGTTCTGCATTTAAAACTCATTGACATTGTTCTTATGATGAAAAAATGAATTGTTTACGCAACTGAAAGGGTTAAAATCCAACATCTAATTCAGAAATCTTTAAAATGTTCTTCTAAAGGAGTTTTGAAAGTGGGATATTGGGTTTAAGAATCATCCTTACCATCTCACCCCGGTACAAAATTATTTAGTTCGTCCCCAATTAGCTCTCGCTGTGCTTCAAAGTTGAACAATGATTTATCAAAACAATAAATACATTTATAATTTTCTGTGAAATATTATGACCTGATATTCTATTCAAAAATAATTTAGATTTTTTGAACATGTTGTATTATCTTCTTTCCAGAGGCGGGTTAGAATTTTTCAAGAACTTTGTCAACATTAACATTACGACTGAATCCTACGAGGCATCGTTGTTGAGTTTCTTGTGGTATATCAAGCAGTGTGGAGGAACAAAGAGGATATTTTCAACTACAAATGGAGGACAAGTAATGAACACTTTTTTTCTTTTAAATTAATGGGAGAATTTAGTGAAATATGTATGAAATAAACCTATTATATATTTTTGGCATAAAAACCGCACTACAAATGGCACAGAGCTGCAACCCCTCCTTAAAAATGCTGCACATATAGTTATTCCATTTTTACAATTAATTTTTAAGAACATATTTGAACGTTTATGGAATAAATTCTTTTATTCTTTCTTCTTCTTCTTATCATATTATATTGTATTCGGTCAGCTGCATATACAGTCTATCTCTGTGAATGAATTTCTTTCAAAACGTGATAGAAATCTATAAATTTGGTATTAAGTCCATATACCTAATTTCATCCATCTATCTCAAAGCGTTTTTAAGTTATCATGTTCATAGGTAGACAGAGACAGATATAATTCTAAAATGTACGTTTCGTCGAAATCTCAAGTTCGAATTTTTTTTTATGAGTACGATATTTTCTCTCTGTATACTCCGTGTATGAAAAAGTAGAAAGTAGTCAATGAATATTGATTTATGCTTGATTCGATTTTTAATGTTCCAAATGCTCTAATTTGAGCTTGATATCGAAAAATATTTATTGATTTTTGAATCCCATAAACTCATCGTTTCTCATCGTCTGGAGTGACCTTGATTGTTTTGTGAAATGAGGCTATTGACAGCAATCGCACGTTCCGACGAAACCTTACCATCAACCAAAAATGCAAAATATCTTTTTCTAATTTGAATTTTAATGTAGTTGTTCTGAAATTCTCTAAGTATGGTATGTTTTTCTTTTTGCGTGCAAGGATGTATTTAAGAAACTGATTTATGTGAGAAGACCTTTTGATTGTGAATAAAGGCAAAAGTTTTATACAGAAGGATCAATTGAAAGCTAATATTGAAATTCTCTATTTACCCATACATTCATTCATTTATTTTATGTATATTTGGAATCAATTTTATTGGAATTGTTTTTTCATATTTATGAGTGTTTTTCATTTCTTCTTATTTTGACATTCATTCCATACACTGCATTACTTCAAAACAAAAGGATAATTTTATACATAAAAACACACGTTTTTATATCTATTTGGAAATACTTTATATCTGTATATATAGAACCATCGCTGTCAAACAAATAGCGATAGAACAAGGAACATGATGCATTAGGTAAAGTATAAAAATTTAAGTATAGGGTTTATTTTACGAACGAGTTTGCAACATCTAGTTTCTATCGTTGTCCATATCAATACGTTTCAGCTGCTTCTCGGCGTACCTGACTGAGCAAAAAAATTAAGTACGTACTAAGGTCATGCTCACTAATAATAATAAGGGAAAAAAAAGCATGGATATCAAAAAATTAAACTCCAATCTGAAATCCTAAAATACTAGCCTGCACTTCTAACGCTCAAATACATTTTTTCTTGTTATTTTATAAACCCTATCTTTCCTAAATTCTTTCTTTCAGTTTGATAATTTGAGAAACAGCAGAAATATAATATTACTGACAATGATACAATGAAATTATTTTTTTTCAAAGTCGTAGGAAATTTTATATATTTTTTTTTCCAAAATTTTCTTTTTTACCGATATTATCTTGCTGACCCTCTATCCTAAACTATTAAAATGAAAAAAAATGCCTAAATCATCGGTTCACCATTTAGAGTTATTGGATAATACGACAGAGAATGCTAATTACTTGAAGAGAAGAATATGATGCATCAAGTATGAAAGTACAGAATTATTCAAAACTATTTTAATAAGCATTTTGTTTTTTATTTAACAAGCGTTTTAATTTTTACAAGCAAAACAAGATCTAGATTATATGTGGCTATCAAACGCGCATCGATATCTATGAGCACGCGATAGTGTTCATGTTTAGATTTCATAGTATCTACCATGTAATGGACTACTGCATATGTATTGCCCATGCGATCAAGGTGAGTTAACACAAACGCAGATAAATCTTTCATCTTCTTTGTATCTTGCTTAAATTTTCCTTATTACTATTTTTTAGAAGAAAAATTTGTAATTGGTGCATTTGTTTCGAATAAGTCTATATAATATTTATTGCATGTAAGAATTTTTTATATTGCATGAATAAATTAAAATAATCAGCGATATGTAATATATTTTAAAAACATTTAAAAATTAAGATTTTCTTGATTTGTAAGAAGTCTTCATTAGCTGCATGATTAAAAGTAGAATCGAAATGTTGACTTCTCTGTTTAGTTTGGGAAAAATAAAAAAATTAAGCTTTATCATTCTGAAAGTATTATGATAGTGTTTATATCACAGTCTGCAGATAGAATTTGAAATAAAATGCCACTGCGTTTCAGATTCATGTAAATTATACTTTTGATCTATCAAATAAAATATTTCTGTTTTATTAGGAAAGAAAGTTTAAAGGTGGAACCCAGCAGGTTTGTGAAAAGGTGGCTGAAAAACTTGGAGGTAAATCGTCTCTTTGAGATAAATTATTAATAAAATTTTTATTTAATAAATTCTTTTCATTCTTACTTCACCTTTGAATATATGCACAAATATCATTTCACAACCATTATACCATTACCTTCCCGAAAAAAATTGTTAGAAAATTTAAAACACATAACTCAATTTTCTGAAAGCCAAAATAGTATTTTTGTGACAATACCCCTTTTTTTTAAATTTTAGAGAATATTTTGTCACTTATAAAGTGCTTTGAATTTTGTAAAAGACTCTCTGAAATATTATACAATTCTTCATTAAGATTTCTTCAATTATTATGAAAGAAAATTAACGCGTTCACAAGAAGATTGACATGCTAGAAAGAAAGAAAGAAACTAGGAATATTAAAGAATTCGATCAGTCGCTATCCTTCAATCTGATACCCATTTTTAGATGCAGATTACAAAAGACTAAACGTCTTTTGTGCATATGAAAATAAGAAATTTTAGTTGCCAGCATTAAGGTGACATTTTAGTTAGTCGGAATGTAAAATATTATGAAAGCAATGCAACTTAGGATTTATAATCATTTGTGTGTAGCAGTGGATTTTTTCCTCTGGTACGGATAGTATGAATTCTATCATTAAGGTATGAAAGCTCAACTATTCTCATGTATCTGAGTAATTAAAGTCTCTAAATACTTTATAAGAAGCTTTACTCCAGAAAAGGCGACTTTCCATTTTTTTCTTTATATCCCCGTCTTAAAAGATTATTGGTGATTTAGCGTAGGCCTTAATCTATTGGTTAAAAATAAGCTAATCTATAAAGATTAAATAATAACTAATGTTTATCTACATAAACCATGCAAGACAAAAATGAAAGGTTTTCTATCTATTTAACAGATTCAGTGGAAGTAATGCATTCCGAGTAGTTTTAGAATTGTCAAAACTCTAGCATATTTTATAACTCGCATTAGGAATCCAAAGATTTCATTTTTGAAATCTTCTGCATTTTAGTTGTTCTTAAGCTCATTATATAGCATTCATCCTTTATACGTAATAGTGATCGCGAAATTCCGAAATTTTTTTACAGAAATAAAATAATACATATATTGATAAAGAGAAATTATATGCTTATGAAAAGCTCAAAAAAGTAGAACTAAAATAATTCCAAATTCTTTTCAACTGGATTTTGGTAGTTCTCAAATTTTCGGAATAAATATATTATGATTTTTATTTAGCCACCATAAAATTCATTGCAGTTTTACATTAATTACAGTGAAATATTCTTAATATGACTGCTGATAGCAAAATACCTCGAGACCGAAAATAATTTAACTTGAGATTCTTTCTTCAGACCCAGATAAAAGTTTTAAAATATTTTAACGTAGTTTCCATATCTTAAACTACACATTTGGTTTCATAAGATAATATTAGATATTAAATTGTAGATTTCCTCATCTTCATCCTAGAAGAGTTTTGTTTTGATTCCTTTCTTGTATATTACACTGAAAAAGAAAGACATTTTGGAAAGTAATGTAAGTTCTTGAAAATATTTTAGAATGTAATTTAGTCAACCAGTATTCGGAGAAGAATTTATGCAACGAAAAGAACGCATTGTTAATATGCTGTTAGCAGAAAATAATAGCTGAATAATTTGTATAATAGTTGAAATATAAGTCACAGCAAACATTTGACGATAGCATTTTACCTTCCCTATCCTCTTTGTTTTGACTGGCCTTTTTAATATGTGATCTAAAGTTTTCTAACTTTTCATAACAGTGATGACTTAAAATACTTTCATAAGTATCATGAGAATAGAATGTTAATTTTTAAACGATTGCCATGTTCATAACTCATTCTAGAAAAAGTTCTACTCATTTTTTGCACAATTTCCGTAAGAATATTTGTATTTTTTTGTAAACAGAGATACTGTTTGCTTTTCAGATTCTGTGGTGATTAAGAACAGTCCCGTAGTTGGAATAAATCAAGAATCTAAAGAATTTGTCTTAGTGAAAACTCTGAATGGAAAAGAATATAAAGTGAGTTCATGGTTGCTAATTCTTTATCTAGGGTCTTCGTGAACTTTTGCAAGAAAAGAGTTTGTTCATAGAGCACAGCTAGATGCACAGTGTTTACCATGGAACCTAGAATCAAAATATACCCGCACTGTTAGAAAAGGATATTATTTGTGCATGTTCGTACTTTATTAGAGAAATAAATAATTGATATTTTTGGCTTCGATTGGCTCCCAGATGAAACTAAATCTAGTAGGTCCAAAAACGCCGAAGAACGTGTAAGTCAAATCACTGGCCCAAGTCTTCCCATGAATGTATCAATTTCTCTATCGCATGATTATGTGCATGAGCAGGGGAAGTTATCGCCGTAATAAGTGTTGGTCACTTCTGGTCACACTATTGTGGAAATAGGCGCATCCTGAAGCTTCCAATTTCATTTGTATTTCAGGAATTGTAATATGAGATGTTGTCACGGTAATAAATCTTGGATAATTCAGGTTACCCCATTAGCTACATGAACACATCCAAGAGCTATTAGTTTCATTTTAGAATAAAGATTATTTCATTTCAGCATATGACCGGTTTTCAGTGTTGTATTTCTTCATAGCTAATTCATTCGAGCAAACAGCAAACCTAACTTTTACGACAAATTATTTTTTTGCTACATACTGTATCAGACAGCTTTTATTTTTATAATTCCGGACACCCTATCAATATAAGAGAAATTCCAGTTATTTCATTTAAAGATAACCAAGGATTTCGATAAAGACTAGTAATTATATGCTTGGTTTTTTGACAGACTAAATACATCATTTTGGCCTGCCCTCCAGTGGTGCAACTCAAGATCCATTTTACTCCAGAATTACCCCCTCTACGAAGTCAGCTCATGCAAAGAATGCCAATGGGAACTGTCATGAAAGTCATTCTTTATTACAAGAAAGCATTTTGGAAAGAAATGGGTAAACATCTTTATCTATTTTTAATAATGTGTTAACAATCTTTATCTATTGATTTTGTGCTCTAATTTTTAATTAAATATGCATCATTTGTAAAACTGACCTCAAAAGTTTCGAAAAGAAGATATAACCCTTTCCTGGAAAAAAAATTATAATTAAATTTTTCAGGATATTGTTGTTAAAAGAAGACTTGGTTGAACTCAAAGCCAATAAATGGCTATTTCGAGGGGGGGGGGGGATAATGCACTCAAGTCTCATGACTTGAGGAGTCCCCCATGACCATCAAGAACTAAGCGTTCATTTTTATTATTTTTTTCCACATTTTTAGGAAAGGAAATTTTATTGCCATGTTTTCTTTTAACTGCTCATTGTAACAATTGAAATTTAATTTCAGGACTTTGTGGTTCCATGTTGATGGAAGGCAACGACCAACATCCTATGTTCTATGCATTGGATGATACAAAACCAGATGGAAGCTATCCTGCAATCATCGGGTAAAATATTCACAAAATTTTACTACACTGCAATTTTTTATTGTATTACGAATGTAATAAACTTCTAGTTCTAGGGGAAATTAGATTTTTTCTTTTAATGAGTTTTTTCTAATCTAATTTGATGGGGGATACTTTCACGAATTTTACTATGTATAGGTTTCAAAATATGAAATATACATTGTAAAACAAATGTCACCAAATTTACATAAGGCTGAAGACATTTCCCAATTTGTTTTATCATCATACTACATTTCGTACACACATGCAAAATTTACACATATCTATATGTATATATATCTTCATTCCTTGAAAGTTTAAAAAGAATCTACAAACTGAATTTCAAAACTTTTGTCTGATTTCATAGATGCTACCTAATGTATTTCAATTATTTCTTCATCTTATTTATTCATGAGCCTTAAAACTGCTTGAGATTTGAAGCATTCAAATAAAATAAATAAAATTAATTTAATAAAAAATACAATGCACATGGTCATAAAATAACTTTGTCAGTATAGGAGCCCTTAGTGTTCTCAATGATCCACGAATGGGAATTAAGTGCGTTGATTTTTTGCATTTGAAGGCGTCTTCTCGAGATTGAGCTGAGTTATAAAAAGCGAATCATTATAGTTTCTGCCGTGGCATCAAAATTACTGAAGTTTCAACTGCTTCTTCCTAATTTTATACATTTCTTAGTGATCGGAATAGATGAAATATGAATAGCGTTATAATGATACTTGTAGCATGACAAATGTCGATATAAGATACAAAAAAAAGCGATAATAACCAATGAAAAGAAATGAGCAGGTCGTTTGCGCAACTATAGTGAGTGATAACGGGCTAAAGTGTAAAAAATAACACCCTTTCTTCTCTCATTTTCTTTTTTGAAGAGTATGCTTTTATTAGAGACCAGGTATGATCGGTTATGATTTGCTGTTAGGAAACTATAATGATGAGTTATGCCATTTCTGATTTACAAAAAGAAATATTCCAGCTGACGTCATGTGGATTCAAGATGGTGCACTGCTTCTTGTGGGATTTTCTATCAAACATTTCTAAACATAGTAACTGATGAGGGATTTATTTCCTACCATTTCATGTTGCCGTGTTTATTGCAGGTCCTTGATTTTATCGAAGTATTTCTGGCTTGGAGATACCTAGATTCAAAGTGTACACAACCACAAACCATATTTGAAGCCATAAGATATGAAATTCAACAGAATCATTTTGACGTCGTTTATAGTTGCTCGCGATCTGGATAGTAGTGAACGAAGAAATCTTAATGCGCCTTTTCAAATATGCATGAATAAAATTTATATTCACTTTATCATGGTTCATATTTCTCACGATTTCCAATGTAAGTACACAATGTCATCATGCAATCAAAAGAAGCATTTCTAGAAAGAAATACTTTGCTTTCGTGTCGTTTCACTGACATTATTCGTTGTTTTCATCTTTATCTTATTGCAGTGTTTGTCATACTACAGGCACAATTCTAAAGTTATCCATGTTTTTCTCATTGTATCATTAAATTAGCAATGCATAAAATAGTTTTCACTGGAGATATTCGACATTACATTTTTTACTCGAAACTATAAAAGTTTGGTCTTTAATTTTAATATGATTTTTGAGTTATAACTTTAAACGTGCAATTCTTGTATATATATAAATTCATATCGTGCATCTCGGAAACAGCTCTAATTCAAATTTTATCTCGGAAACAGATTGAATTCACATTTTATCTCGGAAACAGATTGAATTCAAATTTTATATTTAGATAAGGTTTTGCTTTTTAAGTTTATCAATATAAGTGTCTTACCTCATAAAACGTGATTTTACACACACAATTTTTTTTTATAACTAACTATTAGAATAAGTATATTCAGCTCCCGCTTCGAAGTGTGGGCAGTGCAATATGGTAATCACAACAACATGAATGATGTGTGTGTTGCGTTCGAGTAGCGGTTTTTGTATTATTTTTTTACATATGCACTTACATTCAATAATTTTGCTTTCTAAATTTATCTATATAGGTAAATCGAGATTTTACACAAAAAACGAGAACAAGATTTCGTACAAAAAATAATTATTTTAATAACTAACTGTTAGTTATAAAAACGCCTTTTACTATCTGCTCTCATGTTGACAATGTCATACAGCACAATCTCGGATCCGATTTGACCATGGTAAAATTGAGTATAAGTTCAAAAATATAAGTAATGATAGATAAATTGTAAAATGAATATTGTAATATAGCAGATTGTTTCGAATAAAATGTTAGACTAATCGCATTCATGGATTTTTTATTTTATTTAAATGACCCGTTTATATGTAAGTAAGACAGAAAAGTATTCATATGTAATCAATACGTGATTTGTATCTAAATATTTTCTCCGAAAAAAACTGCCCAGTGAAGCTCGGTTTTCCAGACATTATAATTAAAATTAATACGCACCATATTTTCAATAAAACTTATCTTTTGTTTAATATGATAAAGTTTTTTACATAATTACCTTTTGAAATCTTATATATATGATTAAATCATTTAAAGGCTATTTTTGCATATGTGTATGTATTGTAAAAATATAGAATCTTTTACAAAGTAATGCAATAATGTACCTATTCCAAAAACATCTTCCTTTTTCAAATACTTACGCTGTGCTGATATATTGATCCATAAAATCTACTTACAGATTCATTCTAGCGGATAAATGTCGTCGAATGTGCGTTTTGACTCCCGAAGAACGGAAAAATAGAATTGCCCGAAGCTTAGCGGAAGTTATTGGCAATTCTGAAGCTCTGAAGGTACTTCAAAAGAAAATTGTCCTAAATGAAATTTAAATGCCATTTCTCTTTATATTTTTAAAGCATAACATTTTCTGAAAATTTGTACGAATCCATATCTAATTTACAGGATAATTGAACTATATGCATGTCTAAAATTGTACTCCCTATGCTATTTTGAGTTAAAAAAGACATTGCACTAGCAAAAATAATATTACCGTAACGGAAATAAATACAAATAGTTTTAATGCAGAAACTTGAAGCATATGGGATCGACTGAAATAGATGATTTTGCAAGTCTTAACCAGTTAATGAAAGATCATTGTAGTTTTTGTATGTTATTTACAAACCAATGTTGTTAATCAAAAATTAATTTTGATTAAGTGAAAATGTTATTTTTGATATATACGCTTCAGAAGCTATTCAATATCTAGCAGTGGATCGATTTGAAGCTGTGCTGTTACATGCCCATGCGACGAGATATGTGCACGAAGTTCATATCTAAGTTTGTATTTAAAGCAAACCCTAGTTTATATTTGAATGTTCATAGTGACGTTACCAGAACAACTCTTTTCCGCTGGTTCGAACTTTAAATGACCATCGTTTATCAGATGAGCAAACATGCCTACTAAATTTCGTTATCTAAAATAACAAATTTATGTGTTGATTCTAAATTTTCCTCCAATATAAATTCACTCTAAAGTGTTGTCAGAATTATAATAACAGTATCATAAGACTAGGCTCTTCATCTAGGAACTGGCATTATTGACTTCATCAAGACTATCCGAGATCTATATAGTCAAGAGCTCCTATCTAACATTATTAAGGAAATATAGAATGTCGCTTTTTTTTCGGGGGGGGGTTAGTTCACAGCAGCCATTCAGAGAAATATATCGCTCATAACAATGTTTTAAAAATTATGTCTAATTGATCAGTATTTAATCCTCTTTAAGTTCGTTTTAGGCTTTTTAAGCCTTTCTTGAAAAGACTAGGAGTGACTTTTATTTCTTCTTGAAGGTGAGTCAAGAATGTGTCTTCAAAATATAAGCCATCACGAATTCATCTCGCTAGCTAGATAAGAAATTATTTTCACATAGTTTGTGGAAATGTAGGCCCGAATTTCATTGTAATTGACTGCTTTGAAACTGAGGATATTTGCCGAAAGAAATAAATAAAAGCATTGAGTAAATAATTATTTATATAGACATAATCACTCATACGCAACCTTAAGAGATCATCCAATCCTATATTAAGACTTTCCTTCAAATCATTTCGTGTTTCTTTTTTTCTTTTATTATTTCTTTGTTTGTTAATATTGGGATCTCTCCACGCGCAAATATTGTATATTTGTACGTTAAAATTTGTCGAAATAACAATCAGCGTTTTTGCATATAAAAAACCTTAAATATCAAGTTCATATTTTTTTTATCTCAAAACCCTGGTAAAGCCTTAATTTTAAACGTGTATTGAATTTCATACAATGTCTATGTCATTTCTGAAGTAGAAATTCAATTTTTGGCATTAGAATGTATTTGGCTTAGGAACTGGAACACATAACAATAACAAAAAAAAATATTTTTTTGAAGTCATACCTCCCTGTATTTTGTTATTGATATAATTTTAAAATACCACTTGACACTTTTTGTTTATGAATTATTTTTTAAGATTTTGAATTTTATTCACATGTTAAGTTTCTTAAGAAATGTATATTAACTCAAATGAATAACTAATGATCTAAAATTATTTTATTGGGTTGTTTTATGCAATCATAGGATGAAAGCTCAAACGTTGGGAAAAATAATATTTTTAACATACTGTAAAGTCTTTTACTTTCTATTTTTCATATAAATATGTCTCTAAAAGTCTGAGAAAATCTACATGCAAGTTATTCCATGTTAGGATTTCTCTTTGATATTTAATCTTGTTAAACAGTTGTAAAAATGCTGAAAAATTTTTTTTCTCTTTCAGCCCATTCACTACGAAGAAAAAAATTGGATGGATGAACAATATTCTGGAGGCTGTTATACTGCCATGTATCCACCTGGATTTTTCACCAGATACGGAAGGTAACTCTTTATGAGAGGAAATAAAATTAGCTATGCAATAATTTTACTATGCCAAGTATACAAATTAAAATAGCTGTATTTTAGAAGAAAGCAACACTTATTTCTATCTACTCGTCGTACAGTCAAATGAAGATGATAGAACGGTGATTAGATGATAGAATGTTGATTAGATGATAGAACG
>JAPMOR010028748.1:416065-427381 GCA_026543865.1 Argiope aurantia
GATAGAACGGTGATTAGATGATAGAATGTTGATTAGATGATAGAACGCTGAAAACTAAAGGGTATATCCTAACACCTAATCAAATAGTTCCAAATATGTCTATATTTTCAAAAGGAATATATTCATTTAAGTAGAAATACGTTCTGTAACTGGTTACCTATATTATGTATAATAAAATTCTATATTTAAAGCTAAAATTCATAAATTTTTATGGAACCTTAAAACACATAATTTAATTTTTCCTTAAAATGCACGGAAAGACAAATTACTTTATAAACCTGCATATATGGCCTTATTACGTACCCCTATTAATAATCGCAATATGGTTCAGAAAAAAGTAATTATATTATTTCGACATTATAAACTAACAATCGGTAATCAATGAACAGGCAAAAAAATTCTAAGAAAAAAAATAAGATATATAAAAATTTTAAATTTTCATTGATTTTATACGGAGCGAAACGATAATTATTAGTATTTTATATATATAAATAAAATTACAAAGCAATAATAAATTTCAAAAATTTGCAATCGTTGAAGCATTTTCGAAAATAAAATAAATGCCTTTGAAATATTTATCTCTCATTTTCATGCATTGTATAGGAATGGCATTTTAATTAGTGTACAATAATAGGATAAGTAGAATGTCAATCTTTCTTCTACATATATGAAAGAGTTCTCACAAACTACCGTAGTATGTCACATCACATTTTTATGTAAAAATCATACATATATGGTGATTATTTTCTTATAAGAACTTTGGATCGAACAATTAGTGAATGAAAACGTATCATTTCCTGAAACAGAGTCTATAGTTGTTTCTTACAAGTTTCTATTTTTTATGTGTTTATTTATGTTTTTTAAGTTATGTGATATTTTGAAATGATTGATAAGGTCCCTTATAGTACACTTTTAAGGTTTTTATAAGTGATTTTTAATGCTATATGTTAAATTTTTTGCTAATATACGAGGGCTGCTCAAGAAAAAATGATCTTAATTTTTTAGAAGTGATTAAAACATAAAGAAATGTTAAATAAATATTGCATGTGTGAAGGATTATGTGAAGAATATATACCCCATATTTCATGGTTATGACCTCACTACTATGGTTTTGGCAGTCGGTCAAGTACTCATTATTACACTTTCACCAATGACAAAAATGGATGAGAAACTCGACAAATAAACATTGGAATTTTATTTTTAATTTAAAAAATCATCAGCTGAAGTCTATGTGATGCTGCAGGAAGTTTATTGGGAGTCTTCCTTTCTTATAGCACATCTAGAATTATATTAAATCATGTTTTCTTCCTTGCCTTACATTGCTAAACTCTATCAAATAATTTTTCTTTGTAAAAAGCAGCTAATTTAAGCTGCTTTTAGATCTTTATAAATTTCTTTGCATGTCATTAGCACTCAGAAAATCCACTTATTTTCCTCAATTAGAAAGAAAAAAGCTTTATCTGCTCTACTAAATTTCTTTATATTTGATTTAATGAAATGTTTTATTTGCTATATTTTATTGGTTTTTATTATCATGCTCCCATTGTCGTGTCTGTCAATATTGCTTCATCAGTAGTTTTTTTTTCTAAAAGCCTCGTATAATACTCAACATTATAGTAAACATTTCTAATTTCATGTAAAAATAAATTGACCTAAGATGTCATGTAAAACAGAAATGGTGGATTGGAAGTTCGTGGCTCGTTTCCACCAGATTTACACTCACATATTCATTGTGAATGTAAATCTGGTGCACATTAAACTTGTATTCAAGGGTGATGTTTATGTTTGAAAAGGAACCTCAAACCCAAGTAACGTTGCCTTCTTCTGACCATGCAAAATAGCCTAAATATACCTTTAAAACAAATTCCTATTGCAATTAAATTAATATTATACGAAGGATTTCTGCAGGTCTTGAAATCCATCGATCTATTGAAGAAGAATTTTGTATAAATGCTTAGTTATCGGTATTTAAATGGAATCTGTTTTTTTTTTATTGCAGAGCGTTGCGAACTCCAATTGATAGATTGTATTTTGCCGGTACTGAAACAGCAGTGAAATGGTCTGGATACATGGAAGGAGCTATAGAAGCCGGAGAAAGAGCTGCTCGTGAAATTCTCTATGCAATGGGAAAAATCACTAGAGATCAAATTTGGCTGAAAGAACCACCCTCTCAGGTATGCAAGGAAACATGTTTTATTGGTAAACTGCCATTATGAATTAAGGTTTTGTGAAAAATTTCTTAACCCTCTCATTCCTAAGATCTTTCGAGTTTAGTCCCTCACAATACTGGAAGGTTATTAATAAAATTCCTAACCCCCTCAAAAACCGCAATAACTGCCCACGTTCTTAAGAGATTGATATAAAAGAGGGCCATATTTAGATAATGACTACTAAGTAAATATATGCTCGGATAATATTTGAGAGTTCTCTGAACTACAAACCATCTGGGCGACTTCTCTAACGAACAAAGTATACGTCATGTACATTCATTCAATCACACTTAACTAAAGAGACTTACAGAATAGTAAAAGTAACGGATACGGATAAGGAAAAAGGTTAAATATATCTATTACCAACATTCTTCATTTATCACTAATTATAACTATCATAACTATGCTTCTTTTCAAAACAGAATACTGGCAGCACTTCAGTTGCAGGCTCATTGAACTACTAACAGAAAGTCAATTTTATTTTCATAATCATCCCTCTTTATTATCATTATTTTACATTCGACGTTATTTACTATTTTTCCTTGCACTAATATTTAAGTGTACTGTCACATGCTTTCATATTCACATTTCAATCAGCTTGATTGTGTTTTACTGTAGTTACAGCTTAATCTGATAATTTCGGGAATTAGGAATGTTGATAAAATTAACCTTCTGATAACAATAACGGAATTAGGTAAAATCATCTATATTTTCATCACATCAAGGGAGAAGATCAAAAGACTTATCATGGAGTTATCTATAATTTATTTTTAAAATAACAAAGTCCTTAACGGCAATTACTCCTCACATATATTGTTCGTAGTATTGTTGTTTAAAATTTTTGATGTATTGTTTTTTTTAATTTTAAAATTAACGATGCTGTAAATAACAAGAGCTTGAGTCATCTTAGGGGTTTTCTGGAGGGTGTTCTCCAACACATCTATCCACTTCGGAATCATCAACGTTTACTGATTTGTTTATTTCATAAAAATCTAATGGCTTTTCAAAATTTCAGAAAGAAGAGACTCTTAAGTTTTCAACTGCGATGCAGCGTTGTGTTGACTCATTTTATTTAAACTTTCATACCTGTTAACATTCTCTATTCCGTCTTTAACGTTCAGTTCTTTCTTTTTCATCTATTTTACTTTCGTAATTCAATGGATTGTATTGCTATCCTTTCAAATTAATCCAGATCGCTCTAGTATAGATAAAAGATTATGAATACCTTTCATGAGTAAATGATTCTCAGATATTTCTTTACAAATGGAGTGAAAATTTTTACTTCAAAGCTGATAACATTGAACAATATAGTAATCACATTAAATGAATATTTTTGTATATATTTGAATATGTCGGCTCGGGATCAAAGGAATTCTATAATATTAAGTAAATGATAATACTTACCGTGATCACATTTATCGATCTTCATTGTACAACATATGGTGACTTCATATATCGCATTAAACTGCCTATTTTAACCTAAATAAATAAAAATCTTGACTGAAATAAATGTCCAAATATAGCCAGCTTAAAATTATTAAATTTAGTTGACGCAATGTAACAAATGTAAATGCCTTTTGCAAAAATATTACACTTTAAGCTGAAATTATATTAGCTTACGCAAATATATACGTATATAATCCTAAAATATGCGAACTACAAGGGGTGTTGAAATAAAAAGGTAAGAAACGTCGTAACAAAATAACCGTTAACATGTTTGCATATACCGCTATGGGAGAACGTAATAACCCATCTAGGGATACGATTGGAGTCTCCGGCGTAGATCGGAGCATACTCGGGCGCCCGCATGCTCAGAATAGAGCAGAGGCTCTTATAAAGAGCGCCGTCCAATTGACGTGGCAGCGAAAGTGAAGACAGTGTGGCTTTCACATTGCAAAATTCAATGATTAAAAGGCAGCGCGGCGTTATCCGATTTCTGATAGCGGAAGATGTTACACCGGTCGCTATTCATCGTCGGATGGCCACTATATACGGGGAAGACTGTGTGTCAAACAAGTCAGTAAAAAAATGGAATGTCCGTTTTCGTGCAGGCCGTGATAGTTTGGTTGTTGATCCAGAATAGGCAATAGGCAAACCAGAATAGGCAAACACAGTCATCACGCCGATCTCATCGCCAAGGTGGACGACCTAATGAGAAGTGATCGGCGTGTCACATTGCGAATGTTGGCGGTGAAGGTGGATGTCAGCGTTGGAACAGTGTGAACAAATTTTCACGACAAATTGCGTTATCAGAAGGTGTGGGCCCAGAGGGTTCCGAAGCAGCTGACCGACCAGCAAAAGGAACTGCGTTTGGGGCTAGCATTTCAACATCTGTTGCGGTATCATGAAGACCCCACTTTCCTGAATCGGATTGTCACAGATGATGAGAGCTGGTACCATCACTACGAGTCAGAGACAAAGCGGGACAGCATGCATTGGAAGCATACGTCGTCACCTCCCCCTAAAAAGTCCAAAGCCGTGGCATCAGCAGGCAAGGTGTTGCTCACCGTCTTTTTTGACGTCCAAGGTCCGCTACTTGTTGAATTCCTCGTGCATAGAAGAACCATTAACTCCGATGTGTACTGTTAGACATCCCGGAGACTACGCAGGTCCATCAAGAACAAAAAACGGGGCTACTCAAGGTGGACGGGGATCTGCTCCATGATAACGCGCGTTCACGCGTCACCAGTGTCACACACGCGGAACTAGCCACGTTCAAGTGGGAGCAGCTGACCATCCGCCCTACAGCCAGGACATGTCTCCCTGCAATTTTCATCATTTGGTCCTCTGAAAAAACATGTGAAAGAGAAGCGCTTCAACTCAAGCGGCGAACTCAAGGACGCTCTGAAGGACCGAGTCTCGTCATGGCTACAGGAATTCTGGGAACGAGGAATCCTTCGGCTCGTTAATCAGTGGGATCGTTGTGCCCAGGCCTATGGTGTATACTTTGAATAAAGTCTTCATTTATACCCACAGTGTCGTTTCGTACATTTTTATTTGCATAAATACCCTTTGTAATATAGAAATTTAAGGAGTTTCGAATGCGTTGATTTGGGTTACTTTGATTTTATCAAGAAAATACTTTGCATTTTTCTGTCATAGCATTGATAATATTGGATATCGTGAAGAGAAAACCCAACCGCTCCATAGCGGATATACTGGAAATTGTTGAGTCAGACAGCCTTCAAACAATACAAACCAAGAAGTTACAGCAAAGATTTCTGACTCACTCTTTATAGTTTTGTTTTGGTCATGGTTATAAATATCTATCTCTATATGTCAAATAAAATTCATGTATTGATTTTAAGCAGACAGACTGAAATAAAAGAAAGGATTTTTTTATTTGAATGTTGTTTTTTGAAAGAAAATTAAGAGGGACATTCAATCAAAATAAGTCTCTTCCTCTAGCTACTTATTTCTAGGTGAAATCCACGCAACAAATGGAATTATGTAACCGAAGTCTCTCATTTCGTCTATTTTTTAAATCCGTAAAAATACACCGTTTCTAGCTTGAATGTTAAAGTTGTTTCTTTGCTAATTTTTTCGATTTCGAAGATTTGGTAAAAAGAAATATTGTAAGCTGCAAGAATGCCTAGAATCGTTACTTGCAACTGCATGTTTCTTTTAAAATTTAAATAGACTGGAGTTTCTTGGAAATTGAAAGTGGTGTTTTTATTTACTGGGATTTTCCTGATTTTTATCATTTTATAAAGAATTTCAAACTTTCTTAAATTTCTAAATCTATTTCTCATTCACCTATGAATTAAAAATATGTAGTTTGTATCCCATTAGGATAGCATGGTCAAATATCTCCAAAAGCATATTCCTATTTTTCTTCTCCTATATCCATATTTGGTTAGAAAAAGGGAAACAAAGGTACTTATTAATTGCCGTCTAGGCTCTCCCCATAATCGACAATCTTCCTTGTGATGTCATAAGATTATAAGATTTACTTGGCAGTTTGGGCCTTGGTGGCCCAATGATTAGGTACTGGTTTTGGAACTAAAGAGGTCCATGTTCGCATCTTGATACCACCAAACGTCTACCACATATACGGACATGATTCTGTTAGATCTGATTTCGAAGGTCTTAGGTTCTCAATCTGGTGCGGTATGGAAATTTGGTGAAAGGAGAGAGGCGCTTCAAGTTTATGAAGTCCATCCCAAGATAGATCTGACGTCATTTCAAAACGGGATTGTAATCTAACTAAATTAAACTAATTAAATTAGTTACTAGGAATTGTACCGGTTTACATTCCCTGTTAAAATAAATTTTATTTAGTAATTTTAAATTATTTATAAATTGAAAAGAAACTTCAAAATATAAGCAAATTTTAATTTTGATGAGCGTTTTTGAAACTGTATGTGGTTTATCACTAAATAAGTACAACTGCTTGACAAAAATATTTTTAATTGAAATAAATTTCCTTACTAACTTCGAATGTCGGTTCACTTGTTCGAATTCTAAGATTTCTATGAAACAGAAATGGCCAGCTTGGAGCGATTTTTATAATTCCTTCTTTACGCAGTTTTCTAGTTCGAAACGGTAATAATTTAATTCTGAATATATTAGTGACAGAATTATATGAGAAATAATTAAAAATTAACATTAACTGAAACGAAGTATAATTCATTTCCCATGTGCATGTGAAGTTTAGAAATTTCACGTTTTTTATTACAAAATACTTTAAAAGCGTTTAGAATTATTTTGCACAAAAAATAGCAATATTTTGCTTATTTAACGCAAAGCGACGTTACTAAATAATATTATTAATCTGAAAATAAAGCTTGAAGTTTATAGACGTGATGACTACTTATGTATTGTTCAAGATGTTCATCGTAGAATCAAGTAAGCTTCAACACAGTGAAAATGGAGGGTAACTCGCATGCATTGTTGTTGGATCAATAATAACAAAGTCGCCATTTTCGAAAGCGAACGCCGAGAAATTATACGATAAAAATAGAGTGACGCAGTTATACATAGCACAATTTATGCACCGAAGATTGTTTTTCTTGGAACCAGAAATTTTTTAACTATGTGGTAGATTGTTGTTACACAAAAACACATCAGTGTTCAGAATAAGGTTGATATTTCAGAAATAGTTACAAATCTTTTTTTCCTTTTTCATAATTGATTTTTTACTCTATGCATTTTGCAGGATGTTGTTGCCAAACCTTTTCACCCAACATTTGCAGAAAAATATACACCATCAGTGCCAGGATTCCTCAAGATAGTTGCTGCGTCTTCTGTCGTAGGAGCCGTGGCTTTATATTCCATGAGAAATCCCTTAAAAGGCTGTGAAAGATTCCTCCGACGATGAAGATTGACTTCGGGGTTCTTGGAAATACTCAAGCATCAAGAATAATAGAGTTTTCATTAATTTTGATTAAAATAATTATAAATTTAGTTTCTGGTGTCTATCCAACCCGTTGTTAACAAAGTACAATGAAGTCAAAAAATATCTTCAGGAATATTGCAAACTGAATTTAATTTTGCTAATAATTTGATTCTGATATTATTCAATACGAAACTAAAGTTTTAAAAAAAATATTTTTCATATGATAATAAAGATATCACAAACTTTATTTGAAATGGAGGCAACTGCAAGTTAAGAACTTGTTGTAATAGCGGCACATCACATAGCAACTCTAAATGCGTATGTTATCTCGCCTGCAACTGAAAATATTTCATGCTGTATGAGATTGCCGCATATAACTTTTCTAAGTAACCTATCTCTCTTCAGGTAAAATTTTCAATGGATACTACCGTTTATACGGTGGGTTGCTCTTGAATTGTGTCACGGAAACATGATCTAATTTCATCAATATTTTTACGGAAAAGTTTAGCTTGATATAAACAGTTTTATATCTTTTCACAGATTATGTATTTTTAATAATCTAAATTTTCTTTTCTATATCATACCCCGAATCTCAAATTTCAATATTCTTACGAGCGGGTTGATTTAATCTGAACGAAATATATGTTTGTCTGCAAGTTTTCATTTAGATAATTGGTGCAAAATTTTGCATAATGTTTAAAACTAAAAAATAAGAGTTCGTGAATAATACATACTGAAAACCATCAAAAATATTAAATGTAAAATGACTGCTTATTCTTTCTGTTTTGAAATCGATCACTCTTTGTCCCATGCCATTGCCCAACTTCCGTCAGGCAATAGACTGATCAACTTCATAGTCATTGTACTCAGTGGCCTCGTCAAATTGACAGTATAATTTTTAAGTTATATAAGTGAAGTGTTATAATATCTTTACCCTTGATACTTAACCCATACAAAGTTTGAAACAAGGTATAAAGCTCATGAAAGTATTTATTTTTTATAATTTCAGAAAATCTCAAATGCATAATTTATTTCGACTTTGATGCTTTAATCTGGATTACTTTGCACAAATTTTCAATAAAACCTATTTTCTCAACATTAATTTCGAGAATTGTATATGCACGTATTTCTCTTAAAAGAGGGTTTTCCTAGGGGTTTTTTTTGGTGCTTCAACAGAAATTTTTCGTGGCTAAATTTAAATCGCCCAATAATTTGACTAAAATTCTTTTGAAATTTTTCAGCAAAATTTCTTTATGGGGGGATTGATTATTTTTTTCAGTACATTTCAATAGCAAACTCATTTTCAGACATTGTTAAACAAATTCATTGACAACCCAAGTGGGAATATATATAAAAAAATTAATGAAATCCAATAATTTTTGAAAAAATTCGATATTGATTGAGCTAATATACATTTATTTACAGAAAAGTTTACTGACGGGATTTATTCATAAGATTTCACTTGTAGATATAAAAATGCTTGAGTTATAAAAATACTTGATATTACATTGATGGTCATCAAATGCTTTTTAACAATAAATAAAATAATTTAATTTTTATAATTTTAATAATTATTTTATGTTTCTAATAATATTATTTTCAAAACCCAGAATTTTTCAAAACATTTTTTATTACAGATACATTTATCTTTTTGGAACCTATGGTTACATAGTTATGGGACCTATAAAAGTTTATCGTATATAAACTAATTCTAAACATCATATAAACTTTTTTATTATCTTCCAGGAATTCTTTAAATAAAATTTTCTCTAGAACTCTCGTTTCTCAGAAGAGCACTGAAATATAACTATTATAAAAATACTACGATAACACAAATTAAATTCATTCATTTTTCAAGGACAAATATACTACTTGTATCTTGTAATCTTGCAACATCATAAGAAAGCAATATAATAAAAATTATAAGAAAACCTTTGATCTAGTTGGAACACTCATGAGAATAAAGCATTGAGTACTCACTATAAGCAGATTATCATATATTCACTTAATATCCGAATTTGTTACGGCATAGCTTTAAATCTTACCAACATGGATACATTTTTTTTTTTTTGCTTAGAATTTACACAAATTGACTTAGAGTGTAGCTTAAACAGGGTAAATATATCAGTCATAAAATTTTTTTCCTTGTCATTCTTGGCTTTAAAATCATGAATTAAATGCCCCAATATCTACTTTCATATATATGATCTATACAAAGAGAAAGTATAATAATCATCGAAGCATTCAATGCGAGATATTGGCGAATTTTTATGTTTCAGACATCTTTGAGTTCAAAAATTACATTCTTGGCATTATGTCTGCCAGTCTGTGAACACGAAACCTTAAAAAGGCTTTGAGCTAGAAGGATGAAATTTGGTATAATTGTATACCCAATTTGAAAATTTCTATCAAATTTCAAAAGAAATCCATTACCAGAGAAGTCTATCTGTTCAGTTGTCTGAATAGAAAGTAATACGATAACTATCAAACGAAAAGAGCAAGATGGATCAAATTAGGTACATAGATTCATCATCTAAATTATAAATCAGAGGTTGATTCATGTTCGTCACGGAATTGACCAACTGTTGATCTGTATTTTTGCATGCATATAAACGAGATCACTGAAAAATTTAATGAGTTAAATAAATGAAATTTAGTATGCGATTTGTGATTACAAGTGAAGATCTATGCCATATATTGGTTTCAATCGATCAGAAAAAAGGTACCAAAGTATGCATTCGGAGTTCTGGTGCTTATGTAATAAATGCATCTCATCGATTAATCACCTGAGATCGCACACAAATGGGTTTTTTAGTCGCTATTATTCGGCAATCTCATGCGATTAATAATAGTCATTTATTAGAAAGCATACGATAAAGTGGGGGGAGACTGCCACCAGTTTACATTTGTACCTAAAATCTGATATTGGAACATGGATAAGTTAGAGCTATTATTCGGAAATCACGTAAAATGCTAATTATCTGAAAAGTATAAATTATCTGAGTATTGGTTGAAAAGTGATTTCTATCTTGTGACTCTTTTCCGGAAAGATCTCAGTAGTTATATTCTTGTCATTTCTTTTTCATTCTCATAGCTATAACTCTCATAGGAGGAAATTGCAGGAGTGAATGAAATGTTCTTTTCCTAACATATCCTAATAAATGGAATCTGCCGTCGTTTTCCACTTTGATGAATGGATATTTTTAAAGAAAGATTATATTCTCTTATATAAGGTTCTATCATAATTTATTTAATCATCTCTGTGTTATAAAATTATTGATGAAATTTCTATTTTTTGTTAAACATTATATTGTATACCAATGTTATCATTGTTCTTTTATCTCAGGTCTTATCCTAATATTTTAATGTCTCGATTCCCAATTGTCTAGTTGTGGAGAAATTTTATATTTCTAGTTGTATATCATATCTATTCTCTTTGTGTCTTTTATAATCTGTATAATTCGTATTGTTTTTTTATCATCCCTACCGTATCTAATCTGAATATAAAGATGCTTATTTAGAATTTCAACACATCAAATCGTTTATAATACACGTGTATACAAATTGAATCATTGGCCGTAAAGAATGTAGGTAACAAAATAATGAAAAATCATATTTCGTTATGAAAAGAAACCAGTGCACACACGTTTCAGACACTTTATTACTATCTTTATTTATTGCTTAATCTTATGGACATTCAAGGAGAACTTTTGTGAAGGATCTTGAATGAAAAGGAATAAAAAAATTAAATAAATTGTTACCCACTGA
>JAPMOR010028748.1:436973-498197 GCA_026543865.1 Argiope aurantia
GTGTTCCAAAAAAGCAATCGTCTCTCCGTCCACTTTAGTTGACATGGCCAAAAAATTAGTACAAGTATTTAATTCCCTAAATATTGCACTTAAGCATATAATTTCAGTTACAAAGTTTCTTTAAATTTGGGGGAAACTGTATGAAAACACATAGTCTTCCGTAGAAGTTTATAGTAAAAAAGTATTTAAAATATAATTTTTTTCTTGACACACAATGAAAAAAAGTGTCAACTAGTAAGATGTTTTCTGTAGCACGCTTTTATCCACAAAACAGTTTCACGTTGCTGAAGTATGCTTATTTTTAAATTTATAGGGGCTTAAACTAAATTTATAGGAAAAAATTTATTTAAGAAATACAAATTTATTCAATGCAAAAAACTATCATGTACAAATATTTATGTAGTAGTAAATTGTCCAATCATCATGCATTCAAAGAAATTTGCTAATAAGGCATAATATTACTCACTTTAATTGATCGATAGTAACAACTTCGACTTTATCAGGAAGAAAAAAGAAATATGAGGAGACTGAACATTTAAAATAACCAAGAGAAGTACAAGAATTCAGAATAAGAAAATAAAATTCTTTGATTACAATTTTGTGCATTTTGAAAGAATGATATATTTTAATAACAAGGAACGTTTAGAAATGTTGCTTATTTAAGCTATATATAATTACAATACTGTGGCCTAGTTGCAAAACAAACAAACGTCATTTTTCTGAATTTCCGTCATACTTCTAAAAAGTGTGCTACTGAAAGATAGAAGCATGAATACTAGTAATAATAATAATAATAATAAATTACAAAATCGTTACTGTCCGAGTGGAACAGGGAATATGAGACGTCAAAAACTGAGACAGAAACTGACGGCTTATTTTTCACGTTACTGTCTTAGTAGAGTACGAACAGTCAACTCAGAATTCAACATTCAGAAAACGACAGTGTAGAGATATTTTATACTGGCAGCCATACAGCATTCGTGGAATCCATTGACTGTTACAACAGTCACATGGGCAGCTACACGATCGACGTCTAAGATTTTACAACAGGATTCCACTGAGATTCCACAAAGAAAAGTCACATCCTTCTTTTCTAAACAATGTCAATAGGAACTGACGAATGTAGCTTTAATCGAGAATAAAAAGCATTATTCTCTAGGACGATCAATTTTGAAATGTAAAAATCCATTCTTCGGGCAAGAATGTATAGTCAGAGGCAAATCTTTGAATGTGTGGTGTGGTACTTTTTAAAACTCATTGGTTAATACTATTTTATACAGGATTATATTAAATGCTACTGATATATTCAGTTAGTTTTCATTGACATTATGCCTTGAGCAAGGAATGAATTGCCTTTAGCAGTACACTCTCTGTAGATTTTTGCCGGTGAATTCAAAAAATCTTCTTTTATGTCACAACTAATGAACAGAATCGCATATTCAAAAATATAACTAAAAGAATGTTTCGTTGTATAAATGCCGAAGAATTTGTTTTTAATTTCTGATTCTGACCAATAATTATTTTAATATGCATATTAACCTTAAGAATTACAGGGGAAAATTCAATCAAACACCGGTCAGAAGTATGGAAAAATTGTCTAAGTAAAAAAAAAAAAAATGCTTTTGAATATCTCAAAAAATTTGCAGAGAAAAGCATGAAACTTTGATTTTGAAATTGAATCAGTGAATTAATGAGTGAAAAGATTTCATTCTTTGTCGCTTTTTCGCTATGAAAGCCACAAAAACTTTCCTATTGCAATTTTTCATTATCACCTTCTACCACAGTTAAAGTATTTTCATACATTTTCGTACTTTAATTAATGAAACTTTGCATATCGAAATAAATGCTTAATTGCAATCGATATGGAAATAAATGCTTGTTCCACTTTTTTGGGACAGCCTGTATTTTGTATTGTATCAAAGGCAAACTGAGTCTAACTAAACCAACACCAAAAACTTAATACGGTTGAAGTATTTAGCTTCAAGCGTTCAGGAATGTGAATGTGCTGTCTTATTCATTAAACATCTGCCATTAACTTAGATCTATAGAACATTAAATCTGAGGCTTTATATTATAGTTTTCTATTAATTCTACCATTAAAACTTTGCCAGTGGGCTGTCAACTTATACGTCGTTCTTTCATCAGATTGCTTTCCCAAAATAAACACACACAAAAATTCAAATCTCCATTAGTACTCGTGTAAGTTCAAGGTATAAGATTTATCTTCTTAATCAACTTAAAAATGCGATATCTAGTAAAAAGCAAAAATACGGATTCTGTTATTTTCCCTGGGAATGAATCAACAATTCCAATCTGTTTTTGTGTTGATAGTTTCTATCTTATTTATGGTTTATCAAATACCTCAATATAACATTAGCAGAGAATACAAGTATAATTTATTTATTTGAAGAAGTTGGGAGAATACATGCTGTCTAATTGAATAATTTTATCTTATTTAACAATTTATCATCGTACATACCTTTATCATCTAGAGATAGAAATTATCCTTGAAGGATGATAAATGAATATAAAGCCTATTAAACTTGTTAATAAATAAATAGTCAATCATTTTAAATAATACAAACTGACTGACAAAATATTTATTAACAAATATTTTAATAACTTGAAGGATGATTTTTTCCTCACTTTGAATTTTTTGCCTTAGATAATATATCTACTTCAGCGTTATAGTGTATTAAAATAAAACTTTAGTATCATTTTACTAAAAAATTATGGTGATGGTTCTAATATTGGTATAATTTAGCAAACCACGTCCGTGTGTCATAATAAAAGGGTCTTGTATCGCTTCCAATAGTCAAATCACTTTCAGCATCAAAGTCTTTCCAGATATAAGATTCTGAATTAATTGCAGTGTATGGGATTTTTTACCTTTTTGAGCAACTCTGAGGGTAAACTGGCTTACATTTGTGCTGAGCCAGTTTATTTGAAGAAAATCAGGAAAACCAGCAATAACAAGTCAAACAGTAGATTGCAATTTATTGCTAAAATTCACATATGTCTACCAATTTAAGAGTACTTCTATTTAGAATTATTGTCTAATGACTGAATGCGCAACATTCTTCCTCCAATTCATACGCTTCAGTGCTGATTTACATTCTAATCTCTGGCAGTTTATCAAAAATATTTTATATTCTGAATTAAAATGATTAAAGCTACTGCTGCATAAGTATTAAAAACTAAAAGTGATATTAATAAATTGAAGTATAAGAGATCATTGCAGTTACTTGAAAAATTAGAATTGTTACTTATATTGTTTGGAAAAGCAAAGAATATTTAAAATCAACCATTTGTAAAATCCTTACTTTTTTTCAAGGAACGCATTTGCTATCATTTTTGCACTAAATAATCTTTTTTTATGTAAGTAGTATGAAAGATCCTTTATTTATACTTCAAATAGTATCTTCAATTTTTCTTCGACTAATTTTACTTCAATCACCTGTATATCTCAAATTTTTTAAGTTCCTTTACATTCTTATTTGCAGTTTTTTATATAACACTTTTTTTGCAAATTTGCAAGGACCTATTACTTAGTTAAATAAGGCTATCGATCTTCGCAATAAAGAATAACTGGTATATTCATTCTGTAATCACAACATCTTCAAAAAAAAACTTTTATTTGAGAATATAATGACGTTTTAGGCGGCTTCAGGCGTTTAGATGCTTCTCATTTAATGGCGAGGAAATACATTTCATTAGGAATTTAATTTAGAATATAAGAAAATGTTCATAAGGAACTCCTAATAAATAATACTTTTTAAATTACTTTGCTGGATAATAGAAAAATATTGAAAATAACTCTTATCAAAGGAATAACAATAGAGTCATTAAAATAATCTTATTTTTAGTCTTTTTGGTCTCGTTATAAAACCGCTTTTGCTGTTAGTGTTTAAAAAAATATTTTAACACAGAATATTTCTTAAATTCAAAATCTTCACAGTAAATTCCTTTTTTAAAAAAAACTAAATATTAACAGGCTATTTAATTTATTTTAATTTGAATGTTAGTTTATAACAAGATCCACTTTATTGATCCTATATTTTTATAAATGTTATACGGCACTTCTTTAAATTTTAAGTAGCACGAAATGTTTACTAGTAAGGTATATATACATTAATTATATCGTCTGTTTTATGTTAATGTTTTTTAGGTCTTTGTGCCGCAAAATGGCTGAAAGAATCAGGAGTGAGCGTTCTTGTGCTGGAAGCCATGAATCGTGTTGGTGGACGAACACTCACAAAACGGGTATATATACTCTTCCAATTTTTAAATATCAAATTGGTTTAAATGTTAATAATATTTTAACATATTTTGTTCATTCAAATGATTTTGTTCAGCAAGAAAAGAAATTACTTTATGTGCGAAAAAGGCTCTTCATATCGAGTAACGGCGCAAAACAAGTATAAAAAATGATTAAATAGTTTTATAAAGTTCGAATCTTCTAAGCACATGCAAAATTGAAGAAAATGTAAAATCATAATGAGCACATGCAAAATTGCAGGGTGTTATAGTGATAATAAACGGCCTTCTAGAAACTGCCACTAGGTCATCGTGATCAATAATATGGTGCAGAAATGAGACCCAGTAGATTATCAGCATCCTTAGGTCTTTCGTAATTTGGCTTTTAGTCAAGAATATAAAAATCTTTCTTAAAAATAATCAACTACTGAGGAATGTTGATTTAAATAAGGTATGCATATTAGCAACAGCAACGAAATAGTTTTGGAGCTGTACGGCGTGAAATAGCATCACAAGCACTTTTATATCATAATTTGGAATTGGGAAATCCAACTTTTAAATTGCTGCGTGAATTAATTTCCATAATTTAGACCGTTGCACAACAAACTGTATATTTTCGGTTGAAAACCACTATTAAATAAAATTATTTCAGTAGAAATAAGGTATTTAATGGAAGTCGTTGCTTGTGGTTTTAATTTTATGGATTGATTTCGATGTTATGAAAAATTGTGGAATTCTCAGAAAAGTACATCACAGCTATTACGAGGTTAGACAGGAAAAATTTGGAAACATTTTAATCCTCCTGATTGGCCCTGGTTAGATTGAATCTCCATCTTATCACCTTTAATTACAGTTCTGGGTCCTTTCCTCGTGCTGAGAATAGCAGGACCGTATGTCGACCTTTGTAAGAGCTCATTGCAAAGTTCGGGGCAGTTTTTCGAAGTCTTCGGAGGTTTTTATGATAAATTCCAAAGCAGGTTAAATTTTGAGATCGCCACGTATGGCACTTCACCTAACATACCAGGAAGCATTCACTACCTGTCTCAGTTGTTTATTTTAAAAATCTTGCAACTTCTTAATATTACTAGAATCGAAAATCCAGACTTGAGAATTATATATCATAATTGTTCTTATTCTGAATTGAAAAATCTTGTTGAATTTTACACTCATATTTGGCGAGGGTCTTTTTAATATATCTGTCAAGCGTTATTTTTGCTTCTAGAAATATTCTTAGGAATTTATATTCCCTTTCCCAGAGAAGGAATTGCTAAAAATTTGAATTTGATCAAGCGCAGGGATTTTTTTTAGTAAATAGGAGGCAGAGGCACACGCATTTATTCAGGTTCAGTTTAATTTTGTAAGCTTTCTTGGCCTACATATCGCATTAAAAGGAATCTTTAGATGTAATATGAATCCATTCCTCATACGAAACATTCGTTAACCGGAGCAATTTTCTTTTTGTGTAGAGTATGGCATCTATTGAAAACATTTATTTGGCTTATAGTTTATTACAATAAGTTGACGAGTGACAAGAGATTGATATGGAATCTAACCACCGTTTCTTATTTCTAACAACTTAATATTAAAAAATGCAGTATTTCTAAATAAGAAATTACTCCACGACTACCAGTGGAAAACAGCAAATTTATCCAAAAATCTCTAAAGAAATTTTTATATGTCAACATACTAAACACTGTATGCCAAAAAGCACTCATGCCATGTTGGCTGATTCACTGAAGCAGACGGGCTCATGTGTTGATGCTTACCATGCACAAAAAAATAAATTTCTTTATTGTTGAATAAGTAAGTAAATGTTATTAATAGGAAGTCTGTAATTGTTTTGTTTTTTCGATATTTGAACTTTGCAAAATTTCAATAGCAAGTAAAAGTGGTCTTATATCTAAATAATTATTTTATAGGATCCCAAAGTTAATTACGTTGACTTGGGAGGATCATACGTTGGACCAACTCAAGATCACTTGCTTCGTTTAACAAAAGAACTTGGCGTAGATACCTATAAGATAAATCAAGATCTAAAGTGCCTCTTTTATATAAATGTAAGTGGAGCACTCATTGAAAACCTTTCTTTTATTATATATTATTACATTACATGTTGTTGTTTTCTGTATACTTATGGGAGCAATTATCTTTATTTTTATAATTTTATAACTTCTCTCTCACTTTTTTTTTGATTGAGCAATAAATATATACTTAAAAATTTATTTCCTTTTCTTAGGGGCGACGGCTGCTCCATGATTCAACAGAGTTCCCTTATGATAGAAATCCTTTTGTTAACATGGACATGAATAACATGACTAGACTTATTGATAAAATGGGTGAGGAGGTAAGAATTATTGTGAAAGATCGTTTAAATAATATCTTGGTGGAAGTAATTTCTATCTGAAATAAAATGGCCATCCATTGCTAAGTGGTAAAAAAAAATACAGCTAAGTATTAAATTAAACAAAAGGCAGTTATTTTATTTCAGATTATAACAAAGAGGAATAAATACCAGTTGAAAAAAGGTAATGTTACTTATTTTATGCATAATGATGACCCTTTATAGATATTGTAAAGAATTATGTCTCGAAATGCAGATGCTACATTATTCTATCAACATTATAAATGAAATACTATTGATATCGCATAACATTATTTTAGAAATAAGATTTACAAAAATTCAGACCAATGAAATATTAATAACTAAGAAATTAAAATGGCATGTAGCATTTCATCACAAATGCATAAATTGGTATTCGAAAAGTTTGTCAGAAAGCCGATGAACGGAATTTTCGAGTTTAATTAAATCTCTAAAGAGAATTTCTGCAAGAGGAATTTTCTGCTCGGTGATTGTAGTTGTTTGCAAAGAAAGACATCTTAAAAATCTACCTTGTATTTTACTCGTCATTTAAGTCCCACTACGAATACTTCATGCACCATTTAATTCAATGCATCCAGGATTTAAAGAACCTGCTTTTAAAACAATCATCAGCGTTGCTTTGTGGTTTAAAGAAACGGGGATTATTGCAAGTTGATTTAAACGAAACAGTTGTACGGTACTAACTCGTAAAGTGCACAACTCTAAGTCACTTTATATAAACATTCAGCATATTTCTACGAACGGCCTTAACATTAGAAACATATCAGTAGCTATTTAATGTTTTCTTCGGTAATTTGATCTTAATAACCTTTCATTTTCTGCGATGCCGGCATGAATAGAATCGACAACGGTATATGGAGCCATAGTCTTTGATATATATTCAGCAGGGTTCAACAATTATCTCAGGACGAAAATTTGGAGTATAAATTCCATTTACTAAACTTTTATACAACATGCTTTTAATCCACTTTAATTCTATCTAGTTCCCCCATGAAACTGCATTCTTTACATTTTTTGGAATCTGTGTATAGTTCTGAGTATGGAATTTAATTTAAGAAATAAAAACTTTAAAAAAAAGTTCACATTACGATCCTTAGATAGGAAAGTGTAGTTTAACCGTTTAACAATATACAGTATCCACAGCTTTAACAATAAATTATCACTCCTTTAAAAACAGTTTTCAGGTTGGAATTCATGGGGTAGTTCTAATGATTAAGAAAATAGGTATTCGAGTATGATTATTATACTCCTTATATAAATAACAATACGAAATAAATGATGGATAACTCAGCAATTTAGTTTTATGATGATGCCTTTTTTATTCCCTTTTAATTCTGTTTTTTCTGTATTTACATTTTTTTAAATCCCCCTTTTGTGTATTTTTGAATTTTAAAAAATAAATATATATCACGTGAATATAAAACAAATGTAAAAGTACAACAATACAAATATAAATATATGAATGTCAATGGAATACAAAATTTAATTAAAAGAACGAACTGTTCTTATATTTTAGATACCTGCAAATGCTCCTTGGGATGCACCTCATGCAGAGGAATGGGATTTGATGACATGCAAAGATTTTCTAAAGAAGCATTGTTGGACAAAGTAATTGACTATTTTCTTTTAACTGCAACGTTTTTAATCTAACACTTTTTTATTTAAAACTTTTTAATCTGATAGAAAAACGTCCTGTTCCTGTACAATTAATATCATAAGAATAATTAATTCCCGAAATGTAATACAGTAATTGTTAGCAATACGTTCAGGTGAAAATACTCACCACGGTCATAATTATGAAGAAAAAAGTTACAAAAAAGGTTATCTAAAAAGTTAATTAATCACTTATTATGAAATGCAGTCCGTTTCATATTGATGATATGAAATAATATTTAAGCGATTACAGAAATTAAATCTCTCGACCGAGTTAGTTATTTCTTTGTGGCACTAAATTCAATCCATGATTATTTTTAAAATGAGAATACTGGGAGCAAACATATTCATCTTTTTACGCACTGATGATAAGCATCTCACTTGAACATTCAGTGTATGCTCAAAAGGATTCCATCTTCATCAACATAAATATATTTTAACTTGTGCCACAACTTAGGCATTGAGACTTGATCAAGAAAATAATATCTGAAATCACCTATTCTTTAACTTGGAAGTCAAGAATCGTATACCAGTACTAAATGTATTCCATTTCATACGGCTAAGACTGAAATGTTATCTTAAGTAAATGGCCAAAAAGAGATCATATGGATAAGGTTTTGAAAATTGATATTGAGGACATCCATGGATATCCTATAGATTATATTAGAAATTCATTCTCATTTTTTTTCTGTCGCTATTGTTGCTGTTGGATCAAATTTTATGTATAATAGTAAACGACTTAATAATTTTGATCCGTGGTCAGATCAAAACAAGTAAACAAAAGCCGGCGAACCACTCTTTGAAATTCCTATCAGATTAATATTTATCATCTGTTTTTGCCATCTATCAACTATTGGATCAACATATTTTATCAACTTACTCCACTGGATGTTATTGGACATTGAAATAGTATAACGAAATTGTTTTTTAATATTTTACCATTCAAAATTTTTTTCTTCTAGACGAGTGCATCGATTTTTTAGAGAATTCTGTACTACTCTCATCACATCAGAGCAATACGAAGCATCGTTACTGATGTTTTTGTGGTATATAAAACAGGGTGGTGGAATGAAAAGAATAGTTAGCACCACAAATGGTGCCCAAGTAAGTGTAATAAAATTAAGTATGAAAATTATATCAGTAATATAGATATATTATCTTAACATCCCCCCCCCAAAAAAATTAGATGATTTAAAAATAAATATTGAGGTTATTAAAACAGCCTAAATTCTATATGTCTTCAAAGGTTTCTGGTATTAAATTAAAAATTATCACAAAATTATAATTTCGGTTTGATCTAATATTACTTCATTTTCCAAGAACAAAATATGTCTTCAAATTTTCAAATAATATTAAAAATACAAATATATCTTTATTTTATCGAATTATACATTAAGTTCATTGTTATTCCAAACTAAATCTGATGCATATTTAAAAAATGATTATCATGCAGTATATCTTATAATCTAAAGACGTTTCTTCCGAATTTCATTGCTAATATCACTCTTTCAAATAATTAATGATTTTCCAATTTAAATATATAAAAATACTTAATTACTCTGCTTAATACAGAGTTATTAGGGTAATAAGAGTTATATAGTGTTATTCAGGGAACTTAATTATAGAAAATCCATAAGCAAAGGAAGCAAAGAGATCGAAATTTCTCAACCAAAGTTTAGTTGTGTGCTTAACATGTACGGTTTCTATTCTACAAGATATGCAAGATCGACTTGTTAAAACAGTAAGTTTAATAATCAGAGATTAGTTACTTGCGGCAAGAAATGGACAGTCAATTCGATGTTTGTAGAATAATAAATGGAACTTACAGGTGGTTATCAAAATAATGGAAACACTTTAGATTTATATAGAATCCTTTATTCGTATGGTGTAGGACCGTCTGGGCATGTAATACAGCTTGGATTCACCCAGGAATTGATTCATCTAAGTGTTGAGTAGTGTTTAGAGAGATATTGTACCATTCTTCCTGAAGATATTGTGAAACTTCTGGGAGAGATGTCGGTGGAGGATACTGATTCCATATTGAACGCTCTAAAATAGACTATAACGGTTCAATTATATTGAGATCGGATGATTGTGCGGGGCAAGGCAGATGTTTAACGTCATCCTCGAGTTCATCAAATCATGATTGAACAAGTCTCGCTGTATGGGTAGGTGCATTATCATCCTGCAAAATTCCATCTCTTGCAGGAAACAAAGTTTGCATCATTGGAGGGACCTGGTCAACTAAACTTTCTCTATACTTCTTTCCATGATCCTTCCTTCCAGAGTTACTATTGGTCCAGCAGAAAATCACGACATAGCTGCCATGTCGTGGTTTTCTGCTGTAACATAACATAACTGATAGATCCCTTCCTGACTGATGAAAGGAGACAATCACGATCATATGCTTGTGCAGGTGTCCTCCAAACGTGCACCCATCCGTCTGTTGTAGGGAAAAGTGTGAAACACGATTCGTCAGACCATATTACTTTCTTCCACTTATCAATCGACCAGGTTTTCTGAGTGTGACACCACTGTAGATGGAGTTTACCATTAACATCTGTGACAAGTGGAATCGCTGCTCTGTCATAAATGTTCTGTTTATGAAAGTGCCTTCTACTGCAATTATTGACATTGGAGAATCCAGATGGGTATTGAGCTCTGCGGTCACTTTTGCTGCACTTGTTCGCTTTTTAGACATTACAATCCGCTTCAATACCCGTCGGTCTCTTTCACCGAGCTTCTCTTTCCGCCCACTATTTTGCTTTGCAGAGCTTGCGTTGCCGCGTTGTGTGTATTTTGCCATGACTTTAGACACCGTACCCCTAGAAACACCTAAAGGTTGGAATGTTTCGGTCACACTTGCTCCAGCTGGACGGGTTCCTACAATTTGGTCTCTTTGAAAATCTGTGAGGTCTCACATTTTAAGCTTTTGAAAAAACTCCACGAATTACAGAACTTCAAAAAAGCTAACACATACTACCAGAATATATATATTGCCATTTATAAAAAAAACTGGTGGCTATTATTATATTTTAAGGCTTACGAAGCGCATTCAAAAATGCCCCTTTTATTCGCAGGTATTTCCATTATTTTGATAGCCACCTGTATGTTAAATGTATAGAATGAAACTTCCCTCTATCCAGTGGCATCCTATATCTATATCTCTTGTACATTATAAATAAATATATTAAATCTGCGCCTTTTCTGAATAACAGTTTAGATTATCTACGTGCAAACTATCACAATTTAGGAAATATGCATCATATAAACGGAACATTCACCCTTTTTCTCGTTCATGAGAAATCTTTTCGATTACTAAAACTTAAACATCCAATAGATTTTTCTAAAAATTGATGTCATACATAACAACTATATCTTTTCTTCAATATTTATGAATGCTTAGCATTTTTATCCAGGAGCGAAAATTTCGTGGTGGATCCCAACAAATTAGTGAGAAAATAGCTGAGAGACTGGGAGGTACATGCATCTTTCAATTATCAGAATGTTACATGAGAATATTTTAACTCTTTTTCTGGTAAGCATTTAATATAAAGGTATTTCTTATTAATTGCTTGATTTTTATTGTAGATGGCGTCGTTCTTACAAATAGTCCCGTAGTTGGTATAAATCAAGAATCAAAGGAATTTGTTTTAGTGAAAACCCTATCAGGGAAAGAATATAAGGTAAATAAATGCATTTTTCTTTGCATCATCGTAAATGTTATTTTTTCTCTTTTTAACAATGTCTTAAACTAACATAATTGAATTTAAATTTCGAAACATGATTTTTTAATGAACAAGCGAGTCTGCGTGAAAGAAGCGAGACTGTATATTAAATTGGAGGGAAAATATATCACTCTATCTTAAATTAAAATACAATATTCTTCATTATATTAGTGGACAAGATTCCTACTTATTTTGATGCTTACAATGATATATGATTTGATATAGATTTTTTTTTCACTTCTAGACAAAATACGTCATTCTAGCCTGTCCTCCTGGACTGCAACAGAAGATTCATTTCACTCCACAACTACCTCCATTACGAAATCAACTTATGCAAAGAATGCCAATGGGAACAGTTCTTAAATTCATTTTATACTACAGAACGCCTTTCTGGAAAGAAAAAGGTTGCTTACTTTTTTTAAAATCTAAAATGTGTGTGTTTAAATATAAATCAAGCAACTTCAAACGTGTATTTTATTTCTTTATATCGAAGAAACAACATTGTATCTTTGATTATCAATAACCCTTTTTGGATTCATTGATTAGAAAATTAAAAATATTAATAGTTTAGTCAATACAGTATATCATATTACACACAATATATGATTAAAAGTTACTAGATACTTTCTGATTTACATTTTTTTTAAAATTTCTCTTGAAAGCTACGCTATTCCATATATAAGATGCCCATGTTAAGCAATAAATTTTGTTAGTGACTTTATAAAATTTCAATAATATTTTGATAAAGAATATCTAAGAATTCATTTATTTTCAAAATTACTTAATATATGAATTTTTGAAACATTTACTGGATTTAAAATTAATTACTTTCACTCTCACTTCTTTTTATTTGTAAAAATTTTAACTAAAATAATGCATTATCGTTGTAATTCGCTTTAGTTACTTCGCTCATAAAAATATGTTGATCAAAACTGGAGGGCTATCTAAAGAAATTCATTTAAAAAGCACATCATTTTGACCTTAATTAAATAAAAATCATCTAGCAGATCACTGACTCAACCAGTTTTGAGACCCAGCTAAAGTTTTTGAAGTGAAATATTTTAATAAGTTAGAAAATTTGTTTGAAATAAATAAAAGAATTATAAATTACACTTGGTTTTTAGATTGTAGTCTATGAGACGAATGATTAGTTGCAATGTAACACTGATTTATGTTTAGTTACCTAGAGTTAATATCGATTCATTTACAACATTCAAACAAGCGAGAAAAATCAGAAACATTTTGAAATAATGCATAATTTATGCTTGTAAATCGTTGACTGGATACCAGGTCTAGAGAAGGTTGTTATAACACCAAGTAAATTTTTTGATGAATGTATCTTGTTCTTATTTTTAGGGTTATGTGGAGCTAGTATGATTGTAGGAGATAGCGATCATCCAGTGTTTTATTCACTGGATGATACCAAACCAGATGGAACTTTTCCTGCTATTATAGGGTTAGTAATCATTTTCCTAGATTGCAGAACATCATATTTAATTTTACATACACCTTTCACTTGCTGCAATAATTAATTCTATTTAATAATATGTTACGGTTTTGTTGTCAAGTTTCAGAAATATTTGTCGACTATTAAAAGGCTTAACAAATGGGCACTGTATAGGATAGTGACAAAAAATGAAGTTTCAATATCAAAGCATTCAATATTTCTTTCTATAACATTCCATTTGACAAATTAGCAATTAAAAAATTTATAACGATAGTTCAACATCCTTTTATCTCTACAATGCTACGTCATTGAATGAGAACGAGAACACTTAATTGAGTCCAAGGACCAATTAAATTCTTGATAAGCATATTCGTATTAAGAATTTTGGTAGATTATCTAACTATTCAATCAGTTGTTTCTACATTCTTTAAGAATAACAGGATTCCATGATTGTTTAAGCTCCACTAGTCTTGTGTTAGATTAGTACTATGCTAACTTTTAAGTAGTCCAACCTGTTGAACATGGCTTTAAAATCTCGAGAAAAAATTATCCGCTCCCCTTCTTTGTCTATAAAAATCAGTAGATGGACAGAGAAACAGACAGTAAATGTCTTTCAGTGTACCTTCCATTTCAAATCCATATAACTATATAAATAATCATAAAAGTAATGATCATAGGAGAATGAAGCAATGTTATGCTATGGCTTTTAGTTTGGTGAGAAATATGTGTGCACATACTAAATGAATATGTAAAATGTACAATATAACAAGAAGTTTTATCTTTCCTTTGAAAATTTTGAAGTTTAAAATTTCAGATTGAAATATTGTCTTATTAAATTATAATTTTTAAAATAAATTTTTTAAAAATTGCACTTTTCTACGTTTTATAAAGTTGGAATCTTCATATTTATGTAATGAAAAAAATTCTGAAATATGAATTTTGATCGTAATGACAACTTGCAATTTTAATTTAGGTTGAGTATAAATGAATTACAATTCGATGTTTGATGGCGTAAAAGTAGACATGCCCATGATATATCAAATTTAATGTTCGGAAGAACTTCTATAGAATGTTATAATTTATTTTTGAGGATTTCTTTGTTTTATTTTAATTATAACACTTTTTATGTTTGTGCTTCACTACTTAGAATAACTAATATTATTTAAATCAAAAATATAATGCTGGTTACTTATTTCACCTTTTTAGATTTATTGCTGCTGATAAATGCAGAAAAATGTGCAATATGAGCCCTGAAGAACGCAAAAATGCGATTACACGAAGTTTAGAACAAGCAACAGGGTATCCCGAATTTAAAAAGGTATTCATGAATTTATAGCAATGCACATTCAATATGCATATAAACCATTTTATCAACCAAAAAAAATCAGTATTTTTAAACCATTTCACCTTACAAAGATGAGCATGACAATCCATTTAGTATTGTTAAAAAAACAAGGGTTGGAACTAGTGTCATTTTTTCAGTACTAAACAAGTTTTCGTTTATATGTCAGAAATATATATGTCTTTTATTCTTTTTCATTTTTAGAGAAACACAGTTTTTGGTACATTTTATTTTAAAATGTTCTTCGTTTATCAAGTCTCAAAAACCACCGAAAATATTTCAATATTTTTCAAAAGTAAACGAATTAGGCCATTTTCCCCAGCACATTCGAAAGACTGGCCTACATTTCTGAAGACCATTGGAAGAAGCAGCTGTTTGACTCCTGAGAACTAATATCGTCCACTGTAAATGCATGCAATTTATGCTGATAGCACAGGATTACAGGGATTCAAAATGCTCTTCAAGGAGGAGGTCTCAATTCATGGATGCTTCATAAGAATAAGGAAGTGGATTACTTATCATTCCTGGTGTCAAATTATCTGTCAAAACATTACTTCGGAAATTATGGAGCCAGTTTATTTCGCCAATCTTTCCCAATGTTCCTTTTTCTTTCGATGAAGAATTTGCTTAAGGGCAACGATTCTTAAATTCTGAAGTAGTGCAACGACGAGGCAAAAGACGAGATTGAAAAAGGAGATTTCTAATCCGAATTTGCATCCTAATATGATATCAGAAACGTATTATTGCTTTGAAGAAAACACCAAATACACATTTTATCTCTGTTCATTCTTCCATTTAAAATATATAACGGAACAATTTAAACACAGAAACATAAAGTTAGAAAAAGAAACATGCAGTTAAATGATATTAATGTTTTCCATTGTCAAGGAAAGATATCCGAGACATCCATTTCTTTATTTTAATTCACAGAGAATTTCATTTCTTAAGCAAAAATTTGATGTAACTAAGAGCTACATGTAATGCAATTTTTCACGAAGTAGTAATTTTTAAATATGCAATATTAGTGAAAAACTAACATAACAACTAGTGAGCGCCTTTTTCTGTTTTAACTCTGGAATATAATATTTTGGAATTTTTGTGAAACAATGGAAACATTTAAAATGAACATTGATTTTAAAAAATTGACCTAAAATGTATGCCAAGACGGAAGTGGTTTGTTTCTCCCAGATAAAGGGAAACGTTTTTAATAGATTATTACATTCAAACGGAAAAGCAATTTTACTCTTTTGATTTAATGTTTCAATATCGATTTATCCTATTTACGATGCCTTAATTGATTTTATTATTGATTTATTATTTACGATCTGATAAAGAATAAACTTGCTTGAATGAGGCAAAATTTGCGCGACGGTCTATCTGGCGTTGTAGGTTGATAATTCCCTAGTTTTAAATTATGAAAAAAGTATGCCTCATTTACAGAATTATTCGTTTAAGATCGCAAAATCAGCAACATTCATTTTAATAAAATCGATGAAAGTTTCGGACATTTCTGCCAGGGCAGACCATTTAATTTTGAAATAAATGGTTTAATTTAATTTAAGAGTTTTTTCCTCATCCTACTAAGCATCGGAAACAGGCAAAATATAAAATAATTTCTACTATCTCCATACAGATTTATAAATCAGATTCTTGACCTTATGCAGATTGTCCTGAATTTTTTAAAAATTCACATTCACATTTTTTCGGGATAATCTGTATGGGGCTAGGGAGAAATTATTTCATATTTTTTAGACCATTTTAAAAACATGGTATATTTACTTTTTTTTTTATTTAGATATTAACTGGTCTAAAGTTATTGCACATATTTCAAGATCTGATGAAAGATTTATTTCTTTTCATAAATCAAAAAACTGCTTGTACTTCCTAATAATTTCATTTGCCGATTTCCAATAATTTTTAAAGTTGGATTGCAAATATTAGTAAAATTACATTAAAATTTGATTTCAAATATGTACTTTAATTATTCACTTCTGTTGGTGAACGAAATGATGTGTCGTTGTAACTTGACTAGATAGATCATTGTGATTACTTATTTATCAATAGAAAGAAATTTGAAAAATGAAGCTACGAAATATTTATTATAAATTTTGTTGCATGAATTTATGTTGCTAATTTACAAAAATAATCGTTTTGAGCCACATGTTTGATCACTATCTTCTAAATTCTTACGTGTTGTTTCTCTCTTTCCCCTGTCTAATTGCGAGGAGAAAAAATCAATTTGTGACCTTCACCTTTCCGCTATAATTTAAGAAATTCAAAAAATTTGTAAAGGCAAGACAAAACACTATACTATACTTGAATCATTTTCACCGGAAAGATATTTTTCAATATTATAAATTATGAAAAAATCGTTCATACGCTAATACTTTCAAAAACTTCTTGACACAAGAAAACAGTGTCAGAAGAATAAATTTTCACTTAACTATTTATTTTTATCTAAATGCCATTATTCTGATGAATTCAAGAAAATTTCATTTACAGTTTTATTCATCTTGTCATCGTCTTACATGATGTAACATATACGAAACCGGCCTTAAATGCTCGAATTCGATCAATAGTCAATATTGGATAATTCATGATATACCGAAAATCATCAGCACTTTTATGTTTATGCCAGGTGTTGAATGTGTCTGGAATAAATAGTAGTTCTGGGAAAATTCTTACCACAGTTTCAATATCGTGAGAGTGATAAAGCAGCTAACTAAACATTTGCCATCGGCAAAGACCGGTAGGGTGCATTTAAAGGTTGAATATCAAATTCGGGGAAGAGTTACTGACTCCTGCGGCTTACTGAAGATGACTTTACCTCAAAAAATAACTTGGTTCGGAGAAGAAAAATTTTATTTTCTTGTCTGCCAGCTATGTTATTGGACTTTCATACATTCATTACACATTGTTAAAATATCATATTGTAGTAATTTTTTTTGTGCTGAAAGAAGATTTTTTTTTTTTTTGAATTTAAAAGGTGATCCATTATGAAGAAAAAAACTGGATGGAAGAGCAATATGTAGGTGGATGCTATACAGCAATGTTTCCTCCTGGTTTTCTAACTAGATACGGAAGGTATAATTTCCTTGCACTTTTATATATTTAAAATTTTAGTGTGGTGAATCGATCTTATTTTTCCCATTATAATCCTACAAGGTATAAAACATGGCACTAAATATATTTATTTTCATATCTTTATCTAAATAAAAACATTTTGATACATACAAGTAAAGTAATCCATGGATAAAAATTTGTGGACCCACATTATATAATTTGCCCCGCTTATTAAAAAAACCTTAATGTATGCAGAAATGAATCATTTTTATGTTTTTCCCTGTAATTTTTCTCAAGATTTTAATAGTTATTAAAATTATATATATTTTCCCATATATGAACATAAGTAAATGGGATATTTTCAATAAATAGTTGTGTTTTGCCTGATATATTTTTTAAAATTGGATTAAAAAGAGATGGACAACAAGTTATGGAAATCACAGGATGTCATCTGAGATCTCGATAATTTATTATCATTTTTTCAGCAATTGAAGAGTGGAAGATCTACTTCATATAAACGAGTGCATCGGCTGAGAGGAAACTTAAATAATGGTGAGCAAAAGGACGCGGTTGTAATAAATACTACCGAGTTAACATCTCCTGTCTTATCAAAATATATACTTTTGATGTCCCGTGATGCTGATTTTATAATCATCACTTTGTGATGGTATCATTAAAGTATTATCTCAATTCAGTTGCCTTCATATATTCGAAGACTCAAAAACCGTTTAAATACTTCGCGAATTTAACGAATTGCCACCGTATTTTATTGATATGAAAACGATTTATCTGTGGAAGTTACCTCTTTCAAGAAGACGCATTCCATTTATGTAGGAAATGATAACTCTATTTCTTTTTTATAACTATTTTGGTTTCACTTTCCGTGCCGTTATGTGTTTGCACTTGCCTTGGATAATAAATTTCATAAATGTAATTGTACTTGTAATACCTAATTTTTTCTTAAAAAATAAAATAAAATGTACTTATTCACTTGAATCTATGAGCTTTGAAATATGTAATGGGCTTTAAAAACATGTTTTTTTCATCAATTCCGAACTTTTACCACTTTACTTCGTATTATTAAACTGTTATAAAATAAATATTAATTAATTTAGTTAAATTATGGTTCTTTTTTTGAAGTACTCAAAAACTGAAATTTTAATAAAGGTTTCTGTTTTCTGATAACCTAAATTTTTATCTATTTAAAATTTTCTTTAAAGTTTGTGTTTTAAGTATAAAATTTTCTGTGTTCTAATGTATATATAATATCTTTGAATATTTTAAAGAAGATATATGATGTCATAATTTTAATTAAAATTTCAGAGTTCTAAGAACCCCTATAGACAGATTATACTTCGCTGGCACTGAAACATCCATAAATTGGTCGGGCTATATGAATGGCGCTGTAGAAGCCGGAGAAAGGGCTGCACGAGAAGTACTTTGTAGAATGGGAAAAATAACTCCAGACGAAATTTGGATACAAGAACCAGAATCTCAGGTTTGTAGATTTCCCATATTAGATACAGTACATGGGATACCAAGCTTCGCTCCGCATGTGTGTGTGTGTTTTTCTTTCCAAAATTGTGTTTCTTGGAGAAAATATTTAGATACGAATCACATACTGATGATATATGAATATTTTTCAATCTTACCTATATATGAACTGGTAATCTATATAAAAAATCATGAATGCGTTTAGTTTAACATGTTATTCGAATTGGTTAACTCAATAATAGCATTATTGTTATTGAAAGTGAGCCGAACGTATTCGTATCCAGATAATGTCATATAGCAACATCTCACAAAATTTTGAGGTACCAGTAGGTTATTATCCTACGGCAACAATGCAAGTAACACAAATATTACGAGATGATGGTATACGGCATTGTCAGCAAAAGAGCAGATAGAAAAAGGCTCTAATAGTTAGCTATAAAAAATGGTTTTTTTTGTGTGTAAAATCGATCTTTTTCAGGAAAATCACCTGTAGAGATAAACTTAAAATGCAAAACCTTATCTAAATAGAAAATTCGATCCAAATCATTACAACTGTTTCCAAGATACACGAAATAAATTTATATATATACAAGAATTGTTCGTTTAAAGTTATAAGACTTTACATACTTTGCCCTCCCCCCCAAAAAATGAGATATTTTTACTGAAAATTCGTAAAAAGTCAGCTTTTATGCGTCAAACGTTGGCTGCCGCTGATGCCATTTGACTTACGCCTGTTTTTCACTATGATGTTTGCATTACCCCTTCTCTACTACAGTTAAGAGATAGTAGACAAGTGCCAGTTTAATTAGATAGAAAGTGAGGGTGAAAGAGGTAGTCGAGAAGAAATCTTAATATTATTTCAAACAACCTAAAAAATACCGTTTAAGAAATTTCAACACAATTCAAAAAATACAATGAATCATGATAACTTTCGCTGTTCAATAAATTTTCTTAATTTTTTTTTAAAAATTCAATCCTTATGAAAGATTTATTATTATTATTATTCTGGAAATTTTTAACTATAATCTATTCGCGAAATAAATATATATATTTGTTTTGCGAATAAATTATAATTCACATTTTCACAGCATCTAGATTAATAGTTTTTATGACTCATACTCTATTTATATTCTAGTCTTTGCACTATGCCTAATCATTAACATACCATTCAGATAAGATAATTGGTGTTTAGTGAATGCGGTTTAACCTTAAAAATTTTTTTAACAAGTTTCTATGTCATTTGATTTTAGTAAAATGGTTAATTGTCAATGTAGAATATTGTTTCAATATTTTGTGGCGCTCGCATGAAGGAATTAGTCAAACATGATCGACCTAATTTGTGAGGAAGTAACTCATGAGCTTTGCAAATGCACCTGTTCCTCGTGCTATTATTATTACACCTGCTCTTAGTGCTATTATTGTTCGAGAATTTAAAAGAAAAAAAATAGAACAAGTACAGCCTAAATATCACCTAATATAGCATCGTGTGAATTTTCTTATTTCTATAATTGAAATTTCATTTTCGTGGTCACTGCTCTAAATCTATTAATGAAATTTTTTTTTAAAATTAACTACGAACCATGAGGGTTTTCTTGAAAATGATTTTATGGGATGTTTTGAGGAAATGATAGAAACATTAGTAAAAGTATATTGCAGTCGAAGACGATAGCTTTCAAAGAGATGTTATAAATATTGACAAAAGGAATGTATTTTTTTATAAGAGTATTCTCAACATGTTTTGATCCCAGAAGTATAAAGCAATATGAGAAAATATAAATAAATTTCATTCACTAAGTATGAAGAAGACAAATATTTCACTTGCTTTTTTTTTTTTTTTTTTTTGTATTTTCAGGATGTACCCGCATTTCCTTTTGAAGATACTTTTGGAGAAAAATACACGCCATCCGTTCCAGGCTTCTTAAAGTTTGTAACAATCACAAGCATCTTAGGGGCAGCAACGTTTGCTTTCCTAAATTATCCAAAATATTTTCCAAAATCAATTTTGAAATAGTTTAAAAAGATTATTAATTGATTGAAAAATGGATGATGGAATGTAATTTTCTTTATTATAAGATTTCAAAGATAATTATAAGATTTAATATTTTCCAAGATTTACTATCGATGTGTGATTCTCTCAATAACTGTAAAACTGAAACAATATTTCTTGAAGATGTAGTTCAGTGATAAAGGTTTCATTTTGCTAAAATGATTTTTCTGTATTTAGATAATTTTGCACAAATGTGGTATGTTTAGCAGTATGAATAAAATCATTGATACCAGCCAATTATTGTATGTTTCGCTCTTTTTATTATTGATAAGATTTAGAGGCTTCAATTTTCAATACTCATGAATTTTCTTTCTTCATAAAACTGTGGTAATTGTAGAGACATATTTATGTCATAACACGGTTGTTATGTCGTGTTAAATTTGAAAGCCATTTTCAATAATTCGAACTCCCAAGATTAATTAATTTATACATAGTCAACGCAAAACACATACATGTTCACACTATAAAAATGTAGTGCAATTCCTCGTCTTAAGAGGATGAAAAATGTCCCAAGATCTATAGTTATTGTTCGGACGATCCCATTTTCGAGAAAGTCAATATCAAAAATGATAACACAACATGCGAAATATTTAAAAACAGCCTTACTTAAAATATGGGGATTTTAGTTCATATTCTCATAGTTTAAATCCTCAGAAAACATGAGGATTTCTTATGGGGCCCTAGGAAAGAATTGATGCATTGAAGCGCATTTACAGCTGAATAATGATTAGTAGTTCGTCTTTAAGCTGCTTACATATTTGTTAAAACCTTATTGATAAACTAGGTACAATTTACCTTTTCACAGATGCACACAATCATCCCTTTGCATATAAGGCAGTAAATTTGATCTTTTTCCCCGATGAGCATTGTGTTCCATGATTATATTTCCTGCCTTTTTCAAGAAAGCGACCGAGAAGTTAAGCATTATGGGATATCGGACGTTTTCACACACAGTCTATTTTCACAAACTGAAGTCTATTTTGATAAGGAGACGTCAACATTGTCACATTCAATCAATTTCGATCAATTTTTGATAAACGTAGAAAGTGTACAATAATAAGATAACATTCTTAAGAAAACACTGGAGGAATTATCACATGGATTAGACCATAGTTAAAACTTTGAAACATGGGCCATAATTTTTCTCTTAAATTTTTTTGTAATCGGTATGACTTCTCACAGAAAATTTTAATGAGCAATGAAATTAAGCCATTATTAATTAAAGTATTTCAATCCAACATTGATATAAATAACACATCCAGTGCCGTTAAAATTCACGAACTATTCGCTATCTTCTAGAAGCTCAAATATTCTCTCTTCAATGTGTTTTTTATGGAAACCAATGCTATGGTATTCATGGTCTAAAAGGTTCGTTCTTCTGTTAACGAAATATGCACTTTGACTGCAATCATCTTGTAAAACTTAATTATTTGCCTTTTTTTATCTTTTGAATAATTGTTTTATATATTCAAACAGCAAAAAACAATCATCCGCAAAAACATAGGTCCGCCGTTATCAGATCTGATAGTTTGTAATGTTTTTTCCAGGGCTTTGATACTCCTCGTTTAATTTTCATTCTGTCAATTATTTTAATTTTTTATTCTTATTTATTAAACCCTAAGTCCTCCAAAGCAGCATTTGATTTCTTGAAATATTCTGAAGATATCACATATAGAGGAAAAATTTAATGCACATGTGAGCTGTTTTATTGGTGTAATACAGGACTTGTTAGATTTTTTATAAAATTTAATTATCTTTATCCCTTATCAGAACGGTTTCTACTACTTTCTTTTGTTTTTTAGAGAACTCATCATAAACACTAAACGTTGATGTAATTATGAAAGTTTTCTTAAATAAATTTAAATTTCCATGTATTTCTTTATCTTTTCTTGCAACTTTCTTTCATTTTGCAAAACATGTGGGACAAAATTACTTATGGCCATTTTCTGATCAGTTGTTGATCTTTTAAATTTTTTTTTCTCAAAGAAAGAAACATTACTTTCTTTTTTTCACAAATATATCATTGAAAATTCAAAACTTTGAAAGCAACAATGCAAACATTTATCAAATTCTTAAAATTTAACAAGAATCTTTTTTTTTATCCTTTTCTTTTATTAAATCTTAGCAAATTTCTATACTTGACATAATGTTTTTATCATTTGTAAAATTCGAGTATTATAAACTATAAAAATAAATGCTAATTTTATTCATATTTCCTAAATTAAATTATCTGATCTTTCACTTATAGCTGGATTTTTGGGGACGTAAGGTCACTTTGGAAAATCGGGGGCAAATTTTAAATACCTTACCCTTTACTTAGATTTGAAATGATCGCATTAATTGCAAAATATTTCTATAATTTATGCAAGTGCATAATTATGCTATAGGAGGTTCATTAACAATGAATTTTTCAAAATTAATTTATTTATCAACCAACATCAGTTGCAGCGATATTCATAATTCCCTCGATATGTTCCCAATTACCCCGAAAGATTTAAGGAAATTGGAAACATATCCCATAATCTGTTTTGGCTTCTGATTACAATAACGAACTAATATGAAGATGATATATTTGAAATGACAAGAAATTGTTAGTTATTGCCTTAGAATTTATTTATCTGCCCCTTTTCAGCAACCCCAAATTAATAATTTGTTTATTTTTTAATAGAAATATTCATATTTCATGAAATATCGTATATAAACTGTACTAACTATTTAAAATCTTATATTTCAAATAATGTATAATTATTCTATCCCAAATTTTCACGGGAAATAAACCTTTATAAAAACAAAATGGGACGCGAGAAGGAAATATCTAAGATTTAAAAACACGTTTTAAAATGAATATAAAGTTATATTTAGAAGTAAAACGTATAGTTTTCTCTTCAAGTAGAACGTTCAATTTCACATTCTCCATATTTTTCTCTTACATTTACTCTACCTGCTCAATTCTATTTAACCGACATCATTTGGTAGAATAATTTTTATCTGTCTCTCGAAAATTTCAAATTCTTTTTAACCACCAAAACAAATTTACATTTAATCAAATTAATGATTTTTAAACCTAGCACTGTCAGGTTACCCTCATCAACTCCATCAAATCGTCAGAAATGAATAGCATATAATTCTGGTAATTTTAACACAATGAATCAAAATATAAATACTTGCAAAATTCAATCGTGAATGATTCGAGATAAATTAATTTCTTCATATCCACAATATCCATTTCTTGTTGAAACGAATCAAAATCATCAAATTCAAATCACTCTCTCAGCATCATTTTCTTTCTTCTTCGACGTCAATTTTCTTGTTTTCTTCCATCTTAGTGTCAAATAACATCGAATTCTTATTAATAACCAACTATCACTTATGAAAAGTGTATCATATTTATGTAGATTACATAGTAATACCAATTTAATGTACCAATTGTTAACTTGGCTTAAAGTAATGAATATTATTGGCGGGACAGTGCATTATCGAGCTTTCAGATTTAATATTGCTTTTTATCATTTAATGAATTATTGAAAATTCATGAAATGCAGGTTTTTATTATGAAAGATGCTATTTGTAATGGGTTATAATAAAAATTGACAGGGGTTATTAAGAATATCATCTTGTTGACACTTATTTAATGATACTTAGAAAAGTTTGAATTTCGCCTTTTTTAATATATTTGGAACTAAAATAAGTAAACGTTAGAAAATAGCAGGTAAATATCCTTCACCTTCTTTTAAAGTACCTTAAAAAAGATATTCCATTTCCATTATCCATTTAAAAAGATATTCCTTATAAAAGCTTCCCATTTCGCTGAAACTTCAGCGGGGCTTATGCTCCCGAGTGGTTTCACATTATGTAATTTCATATTATGTCTTATAAAAATATTATATCATTGCATTTTTATATATTGATAACATTACTCCACTGCAATATTACAGCTACCAAAAATGAGACATTCCACTCTTTCGGCAGGGCTTTCTTATTATACAATATTAATAATAAGTTTTTATAATTTATCATGTCGCTTAAATAAACTGTGAATTCATTCAGAAACTGACGCCTGTCACAAAAAAATGAAACTTTTCTCACCATTTAACTATTTCCTCCTTCCCACTAAATTCTTCATCCACTACACATTTCACATGACGTCATTCCGTTCGCATATGATTTACTTTACATTAACACGAGAATTCAGTACTGTAAGGCTTTTTTATGAGTTAAGAAATGAAAGAAATGCCTTAGATTTTTCTGTCCATTTCCCGTGCATGGAGAAGAAATGCAACAAATCCACAACAAAGATGATGGTAATTTGTCAAACAAATAAATAGACACGATGAGGAAAGCATTATTACGAGAGAGACTTTCATAACTGCCACCTTTTATAATACTGAATATAACAATCAATCGATAAATCATCTATTTGGAGACAGTTATACTCACCTCTTTATAGTCTTGCTTTCGTTTTTGAAAAGAATAATCTCAAATGCTGTTGCAAATATCTGCTTTAGGTATTGGAATGTCAATATCTGCTTTTGACGTATTGGAATGGATATTTTATAACTATCCATTAAATTGCGCCAAAAAAACGTTCTTATTATTTTCAAACAGACAAATAGAAGGAAAAGCAAACATTTTTGGGCTATCTTTACTTTTCGAAAGAAAATGAATATGTCTGATATTTTGGGTGATTTTTGAGTCGATTTTCATACAGAATTCGCAAATACATCACTGAAGTATCTTTTTCTGTTATTATAAACAGAAGTGACATAATTCCTGGTGTGACTGTTAAAACAGTTACAATGGGATTTTCTAGAATTTTTTTAATTAGTTAAAAATAAAAGTTAGGAGCTCTAAAAATCCTTATAATTATTCTGAATTTCAGCTCCACTTCCTTTGTAAAAATCAAATATGCTGGTTTTCTTGGAAATTACATCCAATATGTCTTTTTAGTCGAATATTACTGGTTTTTCTCATTTTGTAACGAAGAGGTTTCATGCTGTCTTAATTTTGAAATCTTATTCTCAAAAATTGGGAAGGTACTGTTTTAATTCGCAGTAGCGGCAAGGGGAAATAACTTGTTTTTCTCAAATTCTTGTTTTCATTCTTCTTTTTCTCATATTCTTGTTTTCATTCTTATTTTTCTCAAATTCTTGTCATATTCTTATTTTTTTCCCCGTCCTCAGAAATTTTAGTTTGAAAATGTGGGAAAAAATATTGAAAATTTGTCATCTCAGCAATTCCCATGTTTCACTATTTTTTCTTCTGACATCGTAATATTTACATAGTTGTACGGGTTTTTATAAGCAACAAGATTTTCAGTTGAATCAGGATTTATTCATTCTAAGCTTTTAAATTTAAAGAATACTAATAAAATTATTGCATCTTATTTATGTTTACTCATAAGATAAATTTTAGTAGAATTAAGTTAAAGAGTTGATATGTATGCACTTATCTTTATTAGAATCGCTATTAAATTATTTTTAGCAATATCTTTTGTACTAGATAATTATAAGTAAGTTCTAGTGTTTATACTTTAGTTATAACAATTGCAATGAAAATACTATCCAGATGCAGCACTATTTAATATATAAAGAAAGAAAAAGTTATCCATTTTGTCGTCGTGAACAAAAGTGGCGATCCAAACTGAAATTGAACAGTATATATATATATATATATATATATATATATATATATATATATATATGTATATATATATATATATATATAGTGAGAGAGAGAGAGTTAAATTTTATTCATTTTAGTAATTTTTTTGAAGTTAGCAACATTTTGCAAATAAATAGTCTTTTTTGCCTCATCTTAGTCTATGTGATTTTTTTATTATATGTCATTGAAAACAGCTTGTGTTCTGTTTAAATATGAGCCATGTTAAAGGATTCTGCAACAGAGTACATCATACAGATAGATAGACAAAAAATGAAGTTTGCGGCCCATTTTTATTACAGGTTCATTTTATGTACATTTTATACGCATTCATATTATATTCGTTTTTAATTTTATATCCATTCCTGTTTCTAGGAACTCTCTGGAAGAAGTTCTGAATTATGAGCTGTTTCAGAATACCGATACCCTTTGCTATATTGTTTTCCAAGAAATCCAAAAGCAGTTATATCTTCATAATTTTTATTTTTGAGAAATGAAGTATAAAGATAACAATTAAAAGAAACAAATAGTAGTACGTTTTCTGTCTATTTTATTAAGCTGATTTTACAAGTACAAATAAATATTCGCTTTTGAAATGATATCTTTTAAATTACCGGTAATAAACTTTTTTCACTTTCTGTTTCATAAAAATGCAATAAATGTTATGATAAGTTTCGAAATAAATCTAAATATATGCTTTCAAAACAAAGCATAACTTCTATACGTATAATTCAAACGAATTTTTTAGGATGTCCATCTACATTAAAAATCCTTTTTTATTCAAAAACCACAATTCGTTTTATTGTTTTATCTGAAAGAATGTTAATTTCAGATAAAACAATAAAAGACATGGCTGCATGGTTCAGACATAGTTACAATTCCGAAACCATTTTTATTTTATCTCTACAATAATTAAATATGAAGGGCATTTTAATGGAACAGATAAAAATGAAATTGTATGCAATACTATAAATATGTATTTTTCATTATTTTCATTAAGATTAGAAAAAGTTATTAATAAAAGTTATTTATATTTAATTTCTTTTACCCTATAAATTATTTTGGAATTCTTTCAAAATGATTTTTTTTTTCATTTGATGGCATTATCACAAAGTTTGAACCACTTGTATCTTGATTTCCTTACGATATTGCAATTTCTGACTTTAAACGCTTGGAAAGCATATAAATTGTATTTATGATAAGTATTAAATGATAATTGTATCTCTTAGTTAATTAATATACATTTTCAAGTTAAAAGATTGAAAAAACATTGCAATCTTCCGGTACCAGCTGCACTCTAGATCACAATGAAAAAAATGAAGAAAAGGACCAAAATAAATTGTAAAACTGAAAATCAAGAACTGATCTAAGATATTTTGAAGAAAAAAACTTTTTTATCTCATTGAAAATTAAAAACAAGAACTTTAAACCCCTTTTCTCGAAATGTAGTTTTTCCGAAAATTTTCATTTCTCAAAAATGATTACTGAAATACTATTTGAAATACTTGTTTGAAATTTGTGTTTGCTTTGTTTGTTCTGCACAGAGAATGAATCAAAATATAAGTGCGAGATGAACGTTTGTAAAATTCTGTCCCTTTAAATCTTTGATAAAATTCAAAAATTCAAAAAAAATCACACACAATTTTTTATAATTTGCAAGAATTTGGAATAGTTCCTAAACTTTTGCTTCAGTTCTTAGCTAGTATATCAATGATTATATATATTAAATAATACACTATCCCTGTCATTTATTTTTGAATCAGCATATTTGAAAAAAGGTGAAATTTGGTATTAAAAAATATTTTCTCAAATATTTGAAAAATATTTAAATTTAAAAATATTTTTGTTCAATATATTTAAGTTTTCACACAAATATCATTTGAAAACAGAAAAGTTACAAATATCGTAATTTTAAGAGAACGTATTACATACGTATCTCTGAAACGAGTCGAATACCTTATGTAATTCAAATTAGATTGACATATTGAATACAAAATATAGTTTGTGTTGCCTTATCCTTATTTTAATGGCGTAATTCTTTTAATTTGTTAGGCTTAGCTATAAAGATTTTTTTTTCTGCAATTGAGAAAATATTTTCTATTTAGAGTTTTAGCTAAACTGATATTGACGTTACTTAGTAAGGCTAAATAGACTCGGGCTATAAGATTTATTTTTCAGATATTCTTGGCTTCAAAAGTTTGAAATAAATACACTAATTATTCCACTTTTATGGCACCTTCCAAGATTTACTTAGAACAGTGATATAGGGCCACGGTAGCCTGGTGGTCAAGTGGTGCAGTATCAGTCTGGGAGCCGGAAGACTTCAAATTCGAAACCCATTTTGGTTAAAGATCCGCCGGGTATGTGTCCACGTACGCCAAAGCTGATATCGTGACCCAAACGTCCTTCCGCTTGCGTGGTGCGGAAGCTTGTAAAGGAGAGCACCAGCTGAAGTATAGTTCTCGTTATGTGGCCGTTACTCAAATTTACGATATCTATCCTGAAATAGTCATAGTGTTGTTTCCAAATGGTATGTTCATGTATCTAACCTGGAGCATAAATAAGTAAATACTAAAATTTAAAAGTCAGGTAATTTGCAGACAGCTACAGATTAACTAGGCTCTTTATACTATGGAAAGCAGTTTAATTTCTTACATTACGTATCTACTCACCTGATTGTATAGATAAACTGCCTATTACCTATTAGTCAAAAAATATGATACTTACTAGAAAAGCGCTAACAGTTTTTTAATTAAATTAATTTTAAAATAAACACCTCAACAACACTTGGTGTCACTAATTCCTAACATACTATACATTTAGTTTCATGTTGTTTCATGTTATAATCAGCAGATTGAAAATAGAATACACTGATAATTATTGAAACATAATAATAATTATTGATTGATTGATTTGCTGGCAATTGTTGGAAGAAATTAGTAATAATCATTTAATAAAATTCTGCTTTAATATTCTTCATTGTATAAAGTGCTTGAGATATTCGCAATACGTTAATGTATATTAACAATTCAAATATACAAAAGCCCATTGAAATACCTATTGTAATTTAGGAGAAGTCTAAGTTAAATGAACTAGATTTAGACAGAATTAATTTATTTTTTAATAATTTCATTATAAATTTAGGTTGTTTATTTTATCTACGTGAAATTCCATTCCTTGATGAATTTGAAGGTTACGGATATGAAGGATGATATTTCCTCCTTAAATATGGAAGATAAAATATTATTTTGATAGTGTAAGAACTTACTTTTACATTTATATTTCATTATTCTTTTTTTAAATCTTGACCAAATTTGAAAATGGCTCTTTCAGATCAAAGGAGTTGGAAGTGATGGAGGGATGAAAATTTTCATTTCCCCATAACTCTCTTAGCAATGAAAATAGAAAGCTATTCCAAATTAAATGAAATATTACTTCATCATAGAAAATAACATGCTTTCTGGAAGTTTAGCAGCAGTTTTGATTACTGGAATTACTTCAATTTTAAGAAGTTGAAAAATTATTCTCAATCTCAAATATCGACTGCTTTTTAATATAACCTTATGGTATATTTTGGAAAATCTCTTATAAGACTCTTCCACCTTCTTGTATCCACATGGCTCCAACTTTTTTGAAATTAGAGGAAACATATAATTTTTCTTATTTTTTCGGCTTAATGAGCTTTTTGAGAGGAAGCGGAGAAGTAAATACATTTTTAACCAGATCGGAATTATAACCAAAGCTTCTTGACTAAAATGCTTTGAAAATTCTTAAGTATTTTGCTGTTAAACACCAATCCGAGGAAAATGTTAGTTGAGAGGAAACACTGCTGTAGTTTATGAACGAAGGTCAACAGGATGCAGGAGTATATCACGTGACTCTAAAAATAAATTGCGCCTTCTCTGCGAAAATAGAAACAGCCGGCGTTCTTTAGTCTTGACTCTGCGTGTTGTTTCTGAGTAGTAAGTAAGAAAATTCCTCTTTCATCTCTAAGTTTTATTGCAAAAAATTCAGCCTTTTGAAATTTGCAGGCAATTTTATATTCACAATTTTTTATTTTACATCTAAAATTTGTCTTTATTTAATTGTGAAAAAAAATATATGAATATATCAGTGTTTGGTTGCACCGTTTTTATCACTTCTATCGTTGTTTTCACAGGTGGTTTTGACTTTCGCAACCAAAGTCTTCATCAATAGGATTCATAATTATCTTGATATAAAATTGTGTTTTAAAGTTTTTTGTCATATTTAACATGATTCCTTTTTTTATCAATTTATACCTGATAATTTCAGAAAAAGATATGATTGATCTCGATAGATATCATTACTTTTCCTGCTTTTTTTTTCATGTTTATAGGCAAGTTTATTCTTTATTATAATCGGCAGTTCTTGACATTTCAGTACTTAAAGAATAAACTTTGATTTTGATTTTAATCGTTTTTATTTTCAAATGACTTCAGGCATTTAAAATTATAAATATCAAAATCTTTCTTTTGTTTATTTACTATAATTAACTAATAGCTAAGTGTGATAATTTATTAATTAATTCGTAAAATGAGTCTTATTTATCCTAATTTTTTTCTGAATTTGCGAAAATTACCTTTTATTACCTTCATTTCAGTAATTAATTTTTCGCACATTTTATTCGCATGTCTCTGAATACCTTATAATATTTCCTCTCACTTACCGAAAGAGGAACTTACTTGCTTCCTGAAAATCAATGTATTGATAGAATTCAAGACAATTTAGACAAATTTTAATTATTTAACTACAAATTGTTTATTAATAAAAACTCTTTTTTTTGGGGGGAGAAACAAGAGGATAAGGATAATAGAAATTCCTACATGAGAAATTAAAATTTTCAGTTTTATCACGAGAGTTGCTTTTTACTCACTTATATACGTGATGTCGTTCAAGGTAAAGGTAATTCTGACTTTATCTGACATGTCTGACTTTATCTTTATAGTACACTTACTGTTGTAAAATGCGCAGTCATGAAAATTTCTTGTTATACAACACACTGAGCAAAAACACTGTATAATTATAAAATTAGATATTTTAATTGCAAAATGTTTTTTATATAAAATGTTATAATAAAAAAATCCATTTCATTATCATACATAAAATACAATAACCTTTTGGGGCTGTATTTTTAATTAAAATAAAGATAGAGTTGCACCAGAATTTTTCAAATTTCAATAACTTATTGAAAAATTGAGGATCGTTCAATTCACTTTTCTACAATCGCAGAAAATTATTTTTTTCCCAAGTTAAAACTAATTTTTAGGTAATGACACAAAATACAATTAAATAACGAATTTCTTATTGTAGAAGTAGAAGGATAGCAAAATAAAGTAAAATGCCTACAATATTTTCATACAATAGAATTGGAAGGACATGGTGGTGATGCCTCGGCTTTGAGCTTAGAGAATTCCTTGTTCAAAGCCCGATGCCACAGAAGAATAGTTGTAAAAGCTGTTCTGGTGCCATCAAAACCAAACATCCTTTGTGGAAGTTTGGAAAGGGGGTACTGCCTCAGGTGTCATCCCCGTCAGCTGACCGTGAATCGAAGATGCAAAGCCCTTAAAACATCATTTGTATTTCTTCAAAATGAGAGATAAATTTAACCTAACTGAACCTAACGGGAAAAGAGGAATGAAATTAAATAAACATTTACAAGGAAATATTGCTTCAGACTGATTAAAATTTTTCTATTTAAATAACTGTCAAGAAACTTTTACTTAAACCTTCTTTCTTCTAACTTAGTATCTGCAATAAAAGTTTGCAAAAAAAAGGCAAGGCAGTACTTTTTATTTTTATAGTATGCAAACTCTTCACTAATCTAACCTTATTTATATACTTCTTTGTAAATATGTGGTACAACTATTTCATCATGAAAAGTAATTTTTCAAAAGCAGAACAAGCCTGTTTTATTTCACTCAAATATGAAATCAAAGTTCCTGAAATGGGGATAAGCCATGTTACTTTGATTTCTCATAAATAATAAATAATATCTCAAAAATGTCCGGCATTCTGCTGTATGCTTCCTAAGTTTTCGTGAGGAAGAGAACTACATGTTTAGGGATTTGGTTACTGACCAATGACCAAGGGAGTTTTAAACTATATTTATATTGAGTTAGATTTTATTTCTTTAAGCGTTTCAACTAGAGATCAATATGACGCTCCCAAGTTGTTCCACTTTGGTGAAATGAATTTTAGATGCTGAATTTTTAAGAAAAGAAAGTGAAATGTGATGTTTTTTTTTTCCTTCTAGATTATCAATATTGTATACGTTTCTATAGTAGAATGAATACTGCATTTTTATTTATTTATTTATTTATTTATTTATTTATTTTAGCATTCTGAGGATTTTCCAATTTTTGAGAAAAAAATTGCCTTCCTTCGTAAAGATGACACATACAAGCAAATAAATTATTTAAAAAAAGATTTCAGGGCAAAAATATTTTCTTGGAACATATATGCATATACCAAAATGCACTGACAGCATAGTTCTAATGTAGTGTGGAATTTCAAATAGAGCATTACAGAATTCTATCCTATTTAATTAACATGGTTCACAATTATGACGTTCTACCAAAATATCTTCCATGTATCTCTAGGTTATTAATAATACAGTAGTAAATAAATACCAGTTAAATTTAAATATTTTTTATTGTCTTTCAAATTGCATTCAATAGGAAAAAAGGAAGGGTGGAAATATGAAGCTGCAGCCATGAAATTTTACACTGACTAGATATTTAATTGCATATTAAGCATGTAGTGCAAACAAATCGATGATGAGTGGCTTTTCAACATATTTAGGAAAATATTTTGTATGCATAAAAATATACTACAATCAAAGAGCCACAACTGTTCCAATATATTTTCTTCTTTGTTCAGGTCTTTTTTATTAATAGTTCAAGATCGTATAAATAAAAACTCCTTACTGAAGGTACTGAAAAAATATATTCTAATTCCAAATAAATAAAAGTTTATTTAATAAGTGTACACATACTAAACCCCGAATAATCTGGCTCATAAAAATTCGTAGATTCGTAAAAAAAAAAAAAATGCTATTGGTGGTCTGCCATAAATTTTATTAGAATACTAGGTTGTAAAATAAAAATAAAAAACTTATCTGGGTATACAGCTATAATGAGGGAACCTGCACGGGGTAGTGACGTGATGTTTCTTCTGGATGTAAGGATATTTTATTTTCTTTTAGGAATAGTTGCTTTCTGGCCATCTGATTCAGGGTTGCCACTCAAATCTGGAAAAAAATTCCTTGTGCTTTCCCTGTTTGTATGTATATTCAAGAAACCAGGAAATGTGAGAATAGCACTCATGTGCTAGTTATAATTTAATATGGTTTTAAGGAATAGAAAAAGCAAGAAAAGGCAACAATTTACATTATTCGAAATAATAACATATTAAGATGTTTTATATTTACATACAGAATAAAAAAAATTCTCTTTATTTATTATCTAGAATTTAGTAAGGCAAAATTTATATATTAAGGGGAGGGGGAATATGTTATTTCTCATACGCCTTAATTGTAAGTCACAAAAAATTAAGGATACTGGTGAAATAAAGCACAAAATATTTATGATAGCATGATACAAACTATTTAATGATTACATAACAAAAATCATTACAAAGCAAGATTACATTTTTATTCATTTATTTTTGCCAGTTCGTGTATTTGAGCATCTTTTCCTGCGCTTCTGCAGATTTTTCAACCATCAGTTTCATGGAGCTAACGGACTTAATCAGTAAAAATACGGGACGACATTTTTGTGCGATCTAACATATATATTTTGGAAATTCCACTATCAGTGAATATATGTGAAAATATTTCCGATATATCATTGAGTGCATTAAAGAACGAATTTGACGGAACAGGTTTTAATGCTTATAAAAATCCAGCTTTAAATGATTGTTCTTGAACTAAAAAAAAATCAAAATCGGTTTATTTTCGGACATTAAATTTTACGTTTTCGAATTCGATGTGTCATCTTTCCCTGTATTCCTTTTAGATACTAAGTCCATCATAGATGATGGCTCTTTTGAACTGGCACGCAGTCTTGTGTGAGTAGTAAGTGCCTGTTTTCTCATATTACTCAAGTTTATTATCTTCTTACAAAGCGAGAAGTACGTAATAAATGGATTTTGTGGAAATTCTCGAATACATTCAGGATTGATTTTTTTTATCCGTCCAATTCTTATTGAATACGGATTTTTTGAAAATTCTCTAATTTACTTTAAATTATCTCACAGTTTCTCAGATATTAAACAAATTAGTCAATAAATTTAAGTATGGTAGACTAAACACCACTGCTTTGCTGCTGCCGAAACTGTGTCAGTATTTCTCAAGAACGATCTGCAGTTTCAAAGGTGGTTAAGCAACGTGAAAAATTTGCTGAATTATAGTTCGCGAACTATCAAACATGGTTTAGGTCAACAACCGCTATAAAAGATCCCTCACTACAGCTGTTTCTGACGGTTATATTCTGTAAACATATAATCAGATAACAATTACCAGATTTTGCTAATTGCAGAGAGTTTTCTTGAACTAATACTCCTCCTAAAATTGCTGTAAAGAATACTATAAGAGACGATAATCATATGAAGGAAGAAGTTCTTCAGCTGAGCTAGAACGATGTAAACACAGACGTCAATGGGACGGAAAGTTATCAGCCGTTACCAGCGAATAATGCATGATTTTACACAATTGATTTCTTATTTTCCCCCTATTTTTTTACTTGCTTTGTACATACATTATATCAGTGATAATGATTAGCGAAGGAAAAGCGTTTCCTGATTCACAATGATATCTTCATTATCGATTTTCCCTTTAGATTTCAGATGTCACTGCAGACTTCCGTTTATTTTCCTATAATTCTCTTACATTTGATGCCTATTTTTTACATATTAAATATGAACTTTTAATATTTAGTCAACTCAAAGTTTTATTGGAAGCAGTTTTGAATTTCTTTTTTTCAGGGGTTTTTTTTTTTCATTTTTGCTTTTAAAAATTAACAAATTTAGATTTTTTTTTTAAATTCATAATTTTTTAAGGGATTTTAGATTGCCTGGTATTGATAAAGGACGCATTTAAAGGCTACATCGAAGCTATTTTGGTTGGGATTTCTAAGTTTGAACTATGATTCATTCAACTGGATGGAAACTCGGCTGGAATACATTCATTTTAACAGCATTCACAAAATTACTTTTTATCCACTTTAATTCAAACTTAAAAAAAAACTTTTCATTCTAACTTTTAATTGAGTTGCACGAATTTCCAAAGTTATTCGAGATGCAAGAGTACCAACTTTCACTGATGCGCAACCAATCCTTTTGTTTTGATTCTAGCATCACCCTCGAAATTTTAAAATCCATGTTTTGAACTACTGAAACGTCGCGAACTTGATCATTCATCTTCTTTATATTATATTATAAACGCACACGTACATACAAGATGTCCTAAAATGGAACAAGCTTTTATTTCCCTAAATATTGCACCTAGACATACACTTCCTGTTGCAAACTTTCCTTAAATGAAGTGGCGAATTGTATGAAAACGCTTTATTTTATGTGAAGGTTCATAGTAAAATGTTTAGAAAATAAATTTTTATACATCCCCTTTAGTGTAGAAGTGTCAACTAGTAAAATGTTCCTCTTAAACTCATTTATGCTCACGCAAAGTTTTATATTTACTTCCATAACATTTTCAGATTAATGACCACTTTTTAATTTAGAGGGGCTAATCACAAATTTAGATGAAAACATTTATTTCAGAAATGCAAAATTATTCAATACAGAAAAACAACCGCGGGTAAATATTTGTTTGATTGTACATCAATTAATCATCATGACTTAAAGAAATTTGCTAATAATTGATAATATTGCTATGATTTATCGAGAGCTGCTTTGAGTAGAAGAGAAAAAAAGAGAAACTTGAGGAACTCAACATTTAAGATATATTAATGAAGTGTTGAGATGCCGAGCAAAGAAAATAAAACTATTTTCTCCTACTTGCGGGCTTTCTAAAAGAATGACATATTTCAGTATTACAGTGAACTTTGATATATGCTGACGATTTATATTATAAGTAATCTAAAATTAATGAAAGCTATTAAATGTGATATTATTTTCTGATTTTGCCCTTTTGTTAATCTTCCATGATATGTATATTATCCTTGAAAATCACAATGAAAGTCTTGCTCAAACACCGATCAGATGTATTGAAAAATGGTCAAGGTCAATAAATTAGTCTTTTAATATCAATACAAGTTTTACAGATAGAAGAGGAAAACTTTATGTCATAAATTAATGTAAGAAAATCCTTTTACCTATTGACTCTTTTCCACTTGAGCGATCTTTAAAATTTTAGTTGTTGTGACCTTTTATTTTCCCCTTTTGTTGAAATCAAAATACTTTAATCTATTTCGATACCTTATTGAATGAAACTTTGCTACTGGAAGTATATGCCTTATTGCAATAGTTAATAAAATAAACATTTGTTTCATTTTTTAGGACACCTTGTATATTGAGTTTGAGGAATAGATTTTCTTTGACAATATGAGTGATCTTCTATGTCTGTATGAATTATCTTTGGGGAGGGAGACGATTTAATTTTTTATTTTTAAGAAACCAGAATATCAGAGTTTTAATAAGATATCATCTGGTATACTTTTTCACAAAATGTTATGCTCTATAAATAAAACTTCCATGTAAAATATTAAGGAAGGAATATGCCATTTTTGAGTATAAAATAGGAAAAATAGAAAACGCACATCCTTTTCCTGTCACTTTCTTCAATCTCCCAAGATTCACCTCAATAATGTAAGTAAAATTAGAGAAGTCAAATTACACCCAAATTGAAGTGAATTAAAGGTTTAAAATCATAGTCATAATTTTTTTCTGTTCTGGAGTTCCTCGAAGATTAACCTGTGCCTAGATTGCTAATTCGCAGTTTTCTGCCCCCCCCCCCAAATTATGGAAAGCGTACAGCGGACTGTCTTATATTTTTTAGATATCATTTATATCGACTAAAATAAGAACCCGGTAAAAAATTATTTCTTAGGCTTAATCTCAACTTAAAATCATTCCGAAAAAATTCTCTTTTTTTTTATATCCAATTTACAGGATTGGCATAAGAATTAAAAATTACTGGTCAAACAATACTAATACTGGCATTATAATATTAAATCATTGGCCAAAATAAGGAAAATAGAAAAGACCACGTTTGTTAATGAAAATGGTAAGTATAATGGCTAATCCTTATTTCAGAGATGAGAATAACTTTCTGTAATGAAATAAAACGCCTGAGTTATCTATATTCTTCACCTTCTCGTACCAATATATAGCGTTTCCTTCCGTTATTTTTGAAAAGTAATTTTTTTAACATTTTTCTGTGGTTATTTTTTTTATTGTGCCTTATCATATCGGCAAGATAAGATAAAACTGCAAAATCAAGAATTAAAATACAATATCACTCTCTAGACTTCCCAAATTAATCTAGAATTGTTCCTCGTTAGATAATTTCCGATTTTCGATATGGATGCCGAAGTGATCGTTGTAGGAGCCGGAATAAGTGGTGAGTCTTTTATTTATATGCACATTTTATATCTAAAAAATTACTTTTAAATTAACTTAAAATTGCTTTTAAATATTATAGTATATTAATAGAAAATAAAATAATCCTTTCAATTCTATTTGCTCTAGTATACCTCATTAAATCCAGGAGTCAGGTACTCATAATATTGGGAACTCACAGCGTCTTGTGCTCGTCAAACAAACTTGAAACTGTAAGGTCTCTCTTGAAGTAGAAGTCAGACTTTGATATAATGCATGAAAGTAGTTGCCTCCTTGGAAACACTCAGGAAAAATTGGCCCACATTTGCTTCACATTAACAAATTAGTCTCCAGCAAAAGCACCGACAGCATGTAATAATATTCTGCAAAAATGCACATCCGTCTACACGTGTTTGAATACTGCTGGGGGAAAAAACAGCCAGAGAACAGAACCTGTAACAAGTTTTATGTAATTAACATTATAATGCTTGGCACAGAAGCCTTCTGGCAGGCAATCAAAAATAATTTGCGTTTAAAACATACATTGCAATATGATACAATACATTGTAATAAGATATATATACATTGCAAAATGATTTAAATATATATTAAATAAATAATGAATGATAAAACTTAAGTTAATTGCGTATGCGTACTAAGAACAGCACCATTTGCGTGTGTGAAAGCGCGAACTGTAGAAAATAGAATTGTAACTGAGATTTGTTAACACGCAATCTTACCTTCTAACCAAAAAATTCCTTTTTTAACTGTTCAAAGTTTAAGTAAATGTTTATCCTTTATAAGTATATTGCTTCAGTTTATGAATCGTCTTACTGTGCGACAGATCCGCATAAACCAATTTTTTCGATGGAATAGAGTTTCAAACCTGGAATTCATCAGTCTCAAAGCCGGGACCTTACCAAGCAATCGTCGCTTGATAAGGTCACGGATAAATTGACCTGTAAGATCTTTCTTGTTTAGCCTATAATAAATGTCATAACAACAAAAAAGTATGTTTATTCTTAAAATAAGGTAGAATGCTCATTGCTAAAATGTACTATTTTTATTATCTACATATTTTGTAACATATTATTATTATTATGTTAGGTCTTTGTGCTGCAAAATGGCTGAAAGAAGCTGGAGTGAGCGTTCTTGTACTAGAAGCAATGAACCGTGTTGGTGGACGAACCTTCACAAAACGGGTATAGGGCTCTATCACATTTAAGTGCCAAATGATCTTAAATATTCATAGTTAAACGAATTCTTTTTCATGCAAAAATACTTTACATTGTTATAAAGGTCATCATTTTGGGTGAGAAGAAAACTTTATATTTAGACGAATGACAAAAACTAATCACAAAAAATCGTGATAAAATAATTATATAATGTTCAAAAATTATCAGAGTAGCCAAAATTACGTGTGTTATTGAAGATGGTAAACGGGTGGTAGAGCATTCTAACACCAGAGAACAGCAGATAATAATAACATACAAAAACGGGATCCTATTAAGACTCTCGATTTTTGCAATTTAGCTCTTAATCAAGAATATGCAGATTTTTTTTAAATATATTTTAGGGGATAGCAAATGCTTACCCATCAATAGCCAAAAAGAATTTATTAGGTGCAATATTCTTCGTAAGCAAAATTCGCCATCAAGAACAGTTTCTTATTAATGTATAGAAGATGATCCTCCGATATTACTTATTTGACTTCTCTACTTGTTAAAATTTTAATTTAATTAAGTTATGTCCCATTTAGAATCAACACGAGAACTATCTTGCTTTGCAATTTTGAATCGCGGTAAGATGCCAAGTAACATACCTGAGACGACAACCATCTCTTACACGCCTGTTTAAGGGAAAGCATTTGCCGCAACTGATTTGCGAGAATAAGATTCGCATAACTTTTCTTCAGTGGAATCGATATCCAATCTTGGATCCTAGGACCTTAATACACAGAGATCGCAGCCTCTCAATTACAATATGTTGATAACTTACAAGATTTTGAATTAAATTTTTCTTCCCCTTATGAAAAAACTGCCACAAAAAGCAGTCCCACTTGCATAGTTTTTAATTAATAGAATTCTACCACAACATACTATAAAAGTAAAACATATTTATGCTACGATTAAAAATAGGGTTTATTTGTTTTCACGGGACAGTCGTATTCCCTTACCCACCTCTTGGTTCAATTCATTACTTTTATAAATTCATTAATACAAAATAATTCTCCATTGCCCAAACGAAGCATCTTATTTTGATACTAAGGTCATCTCGAACCAGATGCACATGAGTGATTTAATTAGCCATCTGACTCAACCTTCCGACTTGTTGCAATGTGTCTAATCAATAATGAACTTCTCTAACAACCGCTCTGCACCTTTATTACAGAATCGGTTCTAAAATACTGGTAATCCGATAATGAAAAAGCAGTTGTTGCCTTTCCGTCATCAGGGGCCTGATTCAACATTATTTCTAGAAGTTTTGAATGCTTTTCTCTTACATTCAACTATAATAACATCATTTCATATATATAAGTATAAAATGGACATAAAAAATATGTACAAAGTTATCGTTTGATAGACAGCTTAGACAAATTGCTGAACTCATCCATTTACGTTCTTATTGAATATATTACATTTTTCTCAGTAGAATTTTTGACGCATAATAATTGATATTTTTAAATAAAAAATAGCTGTCACTAATATTTAAGTATTAAAACCGATGTCAGTAGTTTTTGGATACCCTGTAAAAGTCCTTCTTAACCCTTTATAAGGCCGTGGGAAGTATGCTTCCCACCAAATTTAGCAATCTTCGTATAAATTTATGTAGGTTGGCATAAGTTCTGACAAATTTTTTTTAGAAAAACAAAAACTTAGATGCTTTAGTTCTTTATCTCACACAAAATGATGTGTCTTGATTTGTTACTTAATTATTAATTAACCAAATTAATTAATTAATCAAATTAAATTTATCTAATAAGCTAAATGTATCCCTTTTCTTATTCTAATTTTAAGCCTAAAAATATTTTAATATAATATGACTAGAAAAAAATGGCCCTTTAAAGGGTTAACAAAAATTTATTGACCAAAAATTATAATATTAAGTTCCTTATTGACCAAGAATTTTCATATTCAGCAAAAACTAATGTTCCTAAGTTAAGATATTATTCTTTTAGTTCCTTATTATTTATGTCAATTTACAAGAAATCACTCATCGCATTTTTACGTGTTGTTTAACATATTAAGCACGGCGTGATAAATAGTATATAACGTGTGATTACATATTTAACACGACACGATAAATAGTGATGTCATAAACTAATTCATTTAAATTGGCATGGCACTATCGTGCTTAATGTATTAATACCTACAGCCCACATCGAAAAATAAAAATATACTTGCGAAATTACTTCAACAGATGGAAATGACTTCTTATTTGTATCCTTATATTACAGGATCCCAAAGTAAATTACGTTGACTTAGGAGGATCATATGTTGGACCAACTCAAGATCATTTGCTTCGTTTAACAAAAGAACTTGGTGTGGAAAATTATAAGGTTTATCAAGATCAAAAATGTATCTTTTATCGAAATGTAAGTGAAAGTTTCTAGTTTTGTTTATTCTATACGTTATAAATTTACATATCTTCTCATCTTGCATGTTTGGAGGAGCTATTCCTTTTTTTTTTTTTTTTTTTTTTTGTAGATTTTTAAACTTATCTTTTTTTCTTACACTTTTTGGTCTGTACGAATAATAAAGGAGCATGCGCGTCGGTTGTCACTATATAGGTTAGACGTAGAGTCATCATATTAAGCACAAACATATTTAAGAGGGTTTTTTTCCTAAAATTTAAATCGAATTAAAATAAATCAAAAGATAACGTGGTATTTATCCGCTATAACTTCAGCAAATATTATAGTTCAAAACTAATTTTAATACTATTTAAAAATTTATATATTTCTCCTTTTAATAATATTGATTCAACTGTCCCTATTTTACTGAATTTTGTATATTTTAAAAAAATATTTTGCACTATCTTCAAATTTATGCTTAATTATTGCGAAGAGATTCAAATCATTTTTATTGTTTTTTTTTAATTACGTGCTTTTCTTGCATTGTTGAAAGCTATACAAGAAAGATTTTGCTTATGATCTGCGCAGTTTACAGGGTGAAATAGAAAGTGAAATTGCGGCACTTCGAAAGGCAACGTGCATTTAAAAGCCATATTATCTGTAAAGTTACAGTTTCAATGGCACTACGATATCATAGGACTCTACCTAAGAAGGCCCACTTATACTATAAACAGAACTTGTATGAAGCTATTAAAAAAAGATTGAAACACAAATAATATTCTGAGGAACCAGCTGCTCTACAAATGTGGTTAATGCTACATAAACATAGATTATGACGCAAGAATTTTTGTGACACAAAATTTGTCTGCAATCTTAGCTATGGGTGTGGTAACTCACACTACCCAAATACATGACAGAAAAGTTACAACACAGGTAATTATCATCATGAAGGTATCAATGAAGATGTTGTTTCTAGTGTTATTGATGGAATCATGTTTTGAGACAATTGAGACCTCAAAATTTTTTTTTCCAATTTCATCCATATATGGTATGTTAAACTTTGACATAACTTAAAATAAACTTCTATATATCGATGTTCAAATATTTTCATGAAGGTTTTTATTTTCTAGTTTGTTAAAGCGTAAAGATTATTTTCTTATGGCTTCAAAATGAAAGCACCATTATTCATTTTGGGCAATTTAAATTTCAAGTTTAAAGTGGTTTTCCTACATAATAATTTATTTTATTTTGATTTCTTAGGAGATGTTTTGTGAAGTAATGATTTTCAGTCAATTCCAGTGTTATAACAACCAAATGATATTTTTTTACACTTTTTTGTCATTCTTTTCAAACAGGAATTCTTATTTTTATTATACCAGTTACATTTAACTTCATTATGTTTATTACAATTTTATTTTATTTTTCACCCCAATTAATGATATTATTTAGTGATTCTGTAATAAAGCAGATTCTGTCGTCAACCGTAAATAAGAGAAATTAAAATTTTTATTACAGTTTTTATATAAATACGATGCATTATAAAGTAGCTAACAGCTTTTTCTGCAAAGTCACTCTTAATGAGATGATTATTACGCTCAGATATTTTGAGTAAATGATGAAAAATGCAGAAAAAATAATCTTCTAAATAGTCCAAAATATTCAGTTACAAAAAAAAAACTGATTATTGTTTATATTAAAATGTGAAAAGAATTTGGTCATGAAATTATCTTCATAATCTCCAGGCATGAGTTGATTGAATAATTAATTGCATGACTTTAGTATGCATTTTATTCAAAGAAATCACGATTTTTGAACTTTTCAAGACATCAAAACTGCCTTCAAAGAAAAATAATTCCATATCCTTGAAAGAGCATACGGTGTTCTACTGTAACGAAAAGCTTATATGAAACGGTTGTTTTTATACCCTGGTATCTGAGCTAGGATATATCTATGTCTCAAATTTATCATTCCGTTTTTGCCCATTAAAAATTTTTACTGCAACGAAATCTATACCTATATATACTTATACCTTATCACAGATTTGAGAATTAATTTATAATGCATATCGCAATTTTATTTCTACAGAAATGTAAATCATTAACTTTGATGACATATGCTAACATTCCTTTAGTTTTGACAAAGAATGTAATACATGAAAATTAGATATATTAAAAACTCTTTGTTCATTATTTTATACACGTTTCTTAAAATCTTATTTCATTTTCTTAGGGACGAAGACTACTCCATGATGCTACAGTGTCACCTTACGAGAGAAATCCTTTGGTTAATATGGATCTCAACTACATATTAAGACTAATTGATCGAATGGGTGAAGAGGTAAGATTTAGGGTGAAATATCTTTCTATCAATGGCTTGGTGATATATTTTAATAACAAGTGAAATAAGCAAGTTTCTCCAAAGCTTTCAAGGATATTCTCTGATAAATGTATTTGTGTGTTATTAACTGTCTGCCATTGGCGAACAATAGTTACGAAAGTTTCTACTAGAGTACGATCTCGGCGATGTATTTGATACGGTTATTACACAAATAACAGAAAACCCAATATGTGTTTTGAAAGTTTTTTCCAAAATGTTGAAATCAAAATTTGATATAGAACTGTAATTAAAATCACATTATTATATACCAACTTTCACATATTTAAACCAGTGCGATTTTGAGTTATTATGTTTACATGTATGTAAAAGTACAAAGCAACGGATGGTCGATCCTTTGACAGATGTGGTTCTAAATTTGATAAGGGTCTGCAGTTTAAATGCTAACACTGTTAATCCAAATTCTTTTAATCTAGAATTATCGTCTCTATATATTTTCAAAAGAAAAGATCGACAGACGGTCAACTCCTACACGAATTTAGTTCCAAATTTGATTCATACCTACACTTTAGATGTTAAATGTATAAACCAAATTTTATTCATCTAGCTCTGTTCGTTTTGTAGTCAGTGTGTTAACTTATATTAAGGCTGGCAGCTTGACAATCTCTAAATGAATTTCGTTCACAATTTGATAGAAAGTATAAATTTGGTGAAAAGGCTATAAACCATATTTCATCCATATAGCTCAAAGAGTTCCTTGATGGAAGTGTTTATAATGTTTTTACTACATCATAATGCAATTTGCTATTTCAAAGTTTGCAACATCGCTTGTTTCGTCTTATGGTACTTTATACATCAATGGCAAAACTTTCTTGATTATGCGTTTTTCTTTTTTAATAGATAAAACTCTTTTTAAATTCCTTTAAGAATGCTCTGTTATTCGAACCCGTTGTGTTATACGAAGCAAGGAACTAATACACATAAAAGAAGATCGAGACCAAGAATTTTGTAAACTTTTGTTTACATTTTTATACCATTATTAAGAGTTAGATAGAAATAATTTACACCAAAATTACAACAAATTAATATGCACTAAAGCATTTTTCTTTGTAATCACTTCTGATAACCATTTTCAGATGTTATATACATTTTTAAAAATGTCTTAATTTTAAGAACGTTTACAGCAATACATTAATTTCTACTTCATATCGTTTGTTAGATATTTGTTGGTGGATATTTTGGTTTTCTGTGCAGTTATGTCTTTTCTTTTGTTTTCGCTACTGAATACATACGCATTTGGAATCTCTAGGATTTCCTGTCAGCTGAATGGATATACGTGGAAGGATTTATTATGAAACGTTAAATTAACATTTTTTAAACGTTGTGACTTTCGATGCATGCTACAGTAAAATAGTATTCGTATATGTTATATTATACGACTGTTCATTCAGCGGTGCAATCGTAAATTAAGCAATGTTCGACTGCTCTGACTTTTCTGATAATGCTGGAAGGGGCAGGCTTAAAAAATAGAATGGAGAAAATGATAGGATAAGCAAGGAACCATTTCCCAATTAATTATTTTTACGTTTAGACTCTATAGTTATTTTATATTTATATTGAAATTCGTAAAATGATATGTCAAGAAAAGGATCATGTATATTTTTCGATTATTTTGTTATATTTTATTTTTGACGAAACATTATGTTTATTGCAGTCCAAAACATGAAAATTATGAAAATATTAAGGAATATTTTTCAATTTATGTTAATTCTATTTAAAAAAATTATTTCAATTTAAAAATATGACCTAGCTAAATAACCTAATAATGTAAAATGACTTCTGTTTGCAGAACGAAAATATAAAGTGAATTGAAATGTCTTCAAACTTAATAATTTTAACCTATTTCTACCACTGTTTATGAATTACTAATTATTATTTTTATTAATTTAAAGTACCAATCTTATTTTCGAGGGTAAGAATTAAACGTTTTAAAGATGCATAGTCTAGTATTTCTTACTAATTTAATTTTCAAAAGGAATGCAGTGCAGAAACGGCATTCCTCCGCCATCTGGCTTCTCATATTCCTGGTTTATCCTTATCCCCCAAAAAAAGATAACATACAACAAAAACAAAAAGCTGTATTTTTTAAATTTATTAATTGAGTATCATATACAAGATGTTATCCTTGTATCCAAGGTGATAAAAAAATAAACAGTAGGTTTAGAATCCCTCTGCTGAAAAAATCACACATGTTTCAATCCCATACTTCTCTAAATATGTGAGTTTCATTTAAAAAATAAAATTATTAAAGAAAAAGTTCATATCACGACCGCTAGGAGGAAAAGTGACTTCTTCAGTATCCAGCTTTTACATTTTAATGAATTTTGCTTCCTTTTATTTCATTTATTTTCTTTCATTTCGTGTTTCCAAATTTAAATGTGCGAATAGTCTTAAAGATTTAAAAAATATTTTTGGTGCACGATTAGGGTCTACTGTATATAAAACATATTAAAAAAACTTACTATATATAAATAAGATTTCTGTTAGAGCGATTTTTATTCCTATTTAATTCCTATTGCATATCTTATTTATAAAAAAACTAACTCCTTTACACATTTTTGAATTTTGATATATATAGAACAAAATTTAAAACTATAATTATATAATTTAAAACTATATAATTAAAACACATAATATTAACTAAATATAAATAGAAAAAATTACAAAATCAACAATTAAATGTAAATATAAGAATAAAAATAGAATATTAGCATGAATAAAAAGAACGAAATTTTTTTCATTGTTTAGATACCTGCAAATGCTCCTTGGGATGCCCCTCATGCAGAGGAATGGGATTTGATGACAGTTAAAGATTTTCTGAAGGAACATTGTTGGACAAAGTAATAAAATATTTCCATTTAATTACAATTCTTTCAATCAAAACTCTTTTGTAGATGGTCCTTTATAATCAGAGGAAAAAACGTTCTTCCATGTGCCTTTAATACCGAAAGAGTTTTTAATTCTTGCAATATAATTTTCAATATACATGTGCATTATCAACTTAATTGCTAAAAATATTTCAATTCAAGACATTACTAGGTCATAATCATAAAGAATAAAAAAAACCAAGAAAAATTAATGGAACTTCTTTTAAAATGTCTCTTTTCCTCCGAGAGTTAACATGAAAAAATTTCTAAGTAATCATAGAAATTAAATCGTTAAACGGAGTTAATTGCCATTTTTTGTCACAAATTTCATTCCATGATTATTTTCAAAATTAGAAATGGTTATAGGTAACAAACCTCTTAATATTTTTACGAACTAATTACGAGGACCTTATCTGAGCCAATATAGACTCTGAAAGCTTCTAACTCACATTAACACAAAGTTGTTATATAATTAATTAAACTTAAACTGGCCTCCAAGCAAAATAGATGTACAGTAAAGAAAAAAAAAGTAAAAAGTGTCTGAAATCAGAGGCACCCTAATTTTTTAGACCATTGGCAAAGTATTTTCCTGCTTGCCAACTGTAGTCTTTTATTCAGATTTTCTAAAATACGAATAAATTAAAAAATAAATTCAAGTATCATTTCTTTTAATTTCAAATTCTTTTTTTAACTATAAAAGGTACAATACAAAAAACTCGAATGTATTAATCTAAAATTTCACAATATCCCATCTCAAACAGTTAACACTAAATTTTCTTTTTTATTTAGTTTGTTAGATTAACGTGCATATTTATATACAGTGTATATTTGAGACAGACCTAGTGATTTTGAATCGGGAACAGACGATGCACAAGCCGGAAAACCACTCTTTGAATTTCTTACCGCGATAACAAGGGGTCATTTGATAGATTATGACATTATTTAATTGGCACCCATCGTACATATATAACAGATATTGATCAGAATCATGTCTGAAACCCTTCATCGATCAATCAAGAAATCGTTGTTTTCAAATGAAAACATTTGAAAATTTTTAGCATCTCATCCATTTTGGTCATTTATCAACTATGGAATTAACATATTTTATCTGCTTATTTTCCTGGACATTTTTAACATTAAAGCAAAATAACATAATTATCTTTTAACATCTTACTATCCATTTTTTTTTCTAGACGAGCACACCAATTTTATAGAGAGCTCTGTACTACATTCATCACATCAGAGCAATACGAAGCCTCACTACTGATGTTTTTATGGTATGTGAAACAGTGTGGAGGAATGAAAAGAATGATTTACACCATAAATGGTGGCCAGGTAAATAGAATATTATAACTCTAATAGTTATTTAAAAATTTAGAAAGTATATTACGTATGAACTCACCAGCCATATAAAACCATTTCCTTTCTATGTTTAAACCTATGAACTGTTTTTGTTGATATTTGTACTCAATGCCGGTGAAAAAGTTCAAACACTTAAATAAGTTCAGCATGAATGTGCCATATGAAATGAATTTCTATTCATATACAACATTAAAAAAGTATAGCCAACCAAATTTTATGAATAATTGATATGCGATTTATACGTTGCCCAAGAGAAGAGGTCTCACGAATCTTAAAAATATTCTTAATCAGTAATATAGGAAATTTGTTTCAATTATTTGTCCCAAAAATCTAGATGATTTTTAAAATAAAAGCTGTGGTTATTAAAATTTCCGAAATTCTCTCTAGAGTGTTATTAAATAAAGAATTCTCAGATCATTGTTATTTAAATTTTTTCATCCTTTAATTTATTTTCACGCAGAGAAAATTTTTTATCATATCTTTGTATAATGTTAAAAGAAGATTTTGTTGCATCTTGTTATTCGTAGGTGCAATATTATTCCATTCTTATGCCAAGTTTACATCACCAGTGGATAACACCTACTATCTAATTGCACCGAACTATCCATCCTATTAAAGGATCCATTCTCTATTATAATCAAGAGATAACAAAGAAAAGGTCATCTAATTAGATAGGTGGTGTAAATATCAGGCTAAAAAATAATTACTGTATTTTGTACTTTATAAGGCTAAAGATGTTCCATCAAAATTAAATTCTTATTCTTGTTTTTTTTTAAATAAGGATTTTTTAGTTCGAAATATGTAAAAATATTTTCCCTGTGTGATAGTATAATATATTATTTATGAAGAAAAATTCTCAGTTCAAGATATATACATAAAACAATTTAGAATATTTACCCTACGAAACAATATGAATATGTTTTTAATTTAGAATCAATGCAATAATTTAAACATCAAATAGAAATTATTCAGAATTTACATCCACATATAATAAATCATTTTTTACCTTGATATTTTATGAATGTTTAGCATTTTTATCTAGGAACGAAAATTTCATGGTGGATCTCAACAAATTAGTGAAAAAATTGCTCAGAGACTGGGAGGTACATATATTTTTAATTATAAGAATATTTTATTGGAGTATTTACAATCTTCCCCTGTTATAAAAAAGATGTAAAAGTATTTCTTATTAATTATTTGATGTTTTATTATAGATGGCGTCGTCCTTAAGAATAGTCCCGTAGTTGGTATAAATCAAGAATCAAAGGAATTTGTTTTAGTGAAAACATTAGCAGGAAAAGAATATAAGGTAAATAAATGCATTTTTCATGAATTTTTACTCGTTGTTACTGTTTATTCACCTCATGATGTTATCTTCATATTACATAATTTACAATCTAAATTTCAAGAAATGTCGTTCCATGTGTGTGTGTAACAAGCAAGTTTATGTTTTAATTTGCAAAAGAGTTGGAATTTTATAACTTTTGATGAATGCAATGACACATATTTATACTTTTTTTTCATTTCTAGGCAAAATACGTCGTTCTAGCATGTTCTCCTGCAGTACAACAGAAGATCCACTTCACCCCACAACTACCTCCGATGCGTAATCAACTTATGCAAAGAATGCCTATGGGATCTGTTATTAAAGTTCATTTATATTATAGAACACCATTCTGGAAAGAAAAAGGTTGCTAAATTTGAATTATATTTTTACTCAATTTTAAAGGAAACAACATCAAATAGAGTTTTACTTGAAAGATTGTTTAAAATGTATATATAAAATAATATATGATCTGAATGTAATAGTTTACATCAATATATTAAGGAATAATTTGTTATAAAAATTAAAAATATCAAGTATTAAATTTAAATATAAGAAATATATCATGTAAAATATTTTAACAGCGTAATTCAAGTTAACAATATATTTTCTCTTTTTAGCTAAACTAAATTCAAGCTACTTATCAATTTTTGAATATTTGACTAGAATTAAAATTACGAACTAGTTTCACTTTCCATTTTTTTTTCTCTGTAAATAATTTTGTCTCTAATAAGACATTATGATTGCAGTGCACACCAGTTACTCTGTTTATGTATAATATATAGATATAGCTGTGATGTATAATGTATTATGTAGATATTATTGGGATGTAAAATGTAATACGTAGATATAATTAGAGTATTAGCAAAAAAAAGTAATTTAGAAACATCATCAATTCATCATCAATGAAATCAAATTAATTTGGAATTCATTAGTGAGTTTAAAATAATAAATCATCGATTCGATCTCAGTTCTAGAGAAAAGTTGATGTAAAATCAAGTGCAAATCAATTTATCAATTTATCAGTGCTCTGATAAACGATTTTTTTTTTTGCTTACTTTTAGGTCTATGTGGTACTCATTTGATTTTAGGAGAAGATGAGCATCCGATGTTTTACTCACTGGATGATTCCAAGCCAGACGGAAGTTTTCCTGCTCTTATAGGGTCAGTAGTTATCTTCCTGGATCACAGAATGTTTGATATAAAATAGAAGTGCAATATTTCATTCTTGAGAGAATTCGTAGGGAATTACTGATGTAATTCAATATTATTTTTCGCATCATAATTGAAAAAAGGCGAAGAAAAAGGAAAAACGAGACGAGTAGAACAGCAAGAATAAATAGCACCCAAGACAAATCATTATTTTTCGACCTTATCATCATATACTTTAAAATCCGAAATAATTCTACTAATCAATTGTTTTTATGATGTATCTGTAAAACTGAAGTAAAAGTCATCTACTGAAGCACTGTACCACTGAAAGAGACCAGAAGCACTAAATTCAAATTTTAAGATCAAAACAAAATGCTCGTCAAATATCTTTGTAAAAAATTGATATGCTATGGACATATGATCTGAATCTCCAAATCTGTAACAATAGAGTAATTCCTCTGAAGAGAAAATTTCATAACCAGAAATTTCCAATCTTTTTTTAAGGGGGGGGGAAGCATATGCACACAAATTTACAATTAAAATGTGTTATAAATAATATAATAAAACATTAAACCTCTTTTTTGAACTTTATATAGTCTAAATTCTTGCGATTTAAATATTCTGAAAGTGATCATTAATTCTAAAAGGAAATTTGAAAATGTGTATCTACATTTCACAAATCCCGAATTTCCAGAATTGTTAAAATAAAAAAAAATCCAGAAAACCATTTATATTTGGATCTTAATCGCATTTGCGAATCTTAATTTAGATTGAAAGTAGAAGAATTAGATTTTTGCGTTGTAGAGATGAATAACTAAATATGCTCCTGCTATACCCAATTTGATTTTCTTAGAAACTCTGCAGTATAGTAGTTTATATTTGTTACCGTAGTTTATATTTGATATGTTTATTTTTTTCTTCGGGATAAACCTTCATCTGAACGATACTTGTGCTTGAGTACGTACATCATATAACATTAAATATATTTAAAATCTAATAACAATTATTCCTTTTATTTTTTCAGATTCGTTACAGGTGATAAATGCCGAAAAATGTGCAATTGGACCCCTGAAGAACGTAAAAATGCAATAGCACGAAGTTTAGTACAAGCAACTGGTTGCCCCGAAGCTGCAAAGGTATTCATGAACTTAGAACAACGCATATTTATCATGAATGTGAAATATTTCATAAAAGCAAACGTTTTACGTTAGTTTATTACGTATATTATAAGAAGTCAAAATCCGAGCAAAAAAAAATTAGAATTTTACAAAGAACAAGAGTTTTTACTAATATGTGATCTTCAATACTAAATAAATGTTTATCCACATATTAGAATTTTTTAGTTTGCTTTTAAATTCTGGAGAATTCTAGACTAGTGCATGGAATATTCTTTTTAGAATTTCTTTCTTTTTAATAGCATTAAAAAACATCCAGAACTGTTTAAACATTTCCAAAATGTAAATGAAGTATGCCATTTTCTATGAAACAAACGTAGGAATACCGTTTAATTATTTTACCTTTGTTGCGACCAAGAAAAATCACCTTGTGATCTTGAAAGTAAAGAGAACACTGAATTTTGTGACCTTTCAAACATCGGAGCATGATGATCGAAGCATCTGCGATTACCAAACTACAAATTGTACAAAACTTAAAATAAAACCAGTGAAAAGATATTTTTCAAAATTGCTCAGTATTGAAAAAACTGTCCATACGATAATACTTTTTAAAAATTTTGCAATAAGAAACAGTGTTAACATAATTAATTGTCACTTAAAATTTCTTATTTCTTTTCATTTAAATATCAGAATTCTAATAAATGTAGCAAATATCCATAAGCATTTTCACCTATCTAGATTTCGGCTCATCTGGTGTAACAAATACGAAAAAACTCGCAAATGCTCTATATACGAAGAAAATCATAATATTTTCTCGAATTTGATCTAAGTTGACGAAATTTCGTGATGCTGAAAATCTTTCATACCCATTCATATCTTTCTCCAGTTTATTAAATGTCCCTGGGGTGGATAGTATTCATTACATAAATAAATTTGTGATGAAGACTGCACATCGTGAAGCGAGTCTTCGACCACTGACATATATGGAAAAGGATTTTGCATGAAAGAGTAAAGAAGAAAAAAAATTTATAAACTTATATTTCAGTTATTTTATTGGATCCTATAACTTTCATTGTTAAAAAATCATGTTGTAATATTTTTTGAATTGAAACAAGCCTTTTTTTTATTTTATTTAAAAGGTAATCCATTATGAAGAAAAGAACTGGATGGAAGAACAATATGTAGGTGGATGCTATACAGCAATGCTCCCCCCTGGTTTTCTCACTCGATACGGAAGGTATATTTATCTAGCTTACTTATATATCTCATTTTATTTTCTTGGGGACGTTTTTTTTTATATATTATAATACTACGATGAATTAAATATGCTGCCTCAACTCTTCATTTCCATATCTATTTCTAAATGAAAATATGAAATCATTCAAATAAAATAAGACATGCATTTAAAAAAAATGGCGAAATATGGCAGTTAAATGTGTTATATGCTTATCAAAATAACCTATGTTCGAATATAAGAAGATCGATATATCGATACTCGTTTATTTTTCGGCTCCCAGGTTTATTCGGAAATTTTCATATTACGTCAATATCACCAAGATAGATTATATATTAGATAAGTTTCGCAAAGAGGTTTGCACTCTCTGACTTACTTGACGATTTCCAGATTAAGCGAAGATCGTCAAGAGGATGGATTTATTTCGATATTTTTAAACTATGCTAAGATAGCCAATAATGGCCAATTTGAATATCATCAAATTGGTGATGGTTTGCATTTTTTGGCAGGTTATTGTGGTAGCCTTAAAAATAAACAAGTACCTCCATAACTTTAATAATGCTTTTTCATAATATATATCATAATTGCCATTATCATTAATAAAATTACATAACATTTCCTACATGTCATTTGGCTTGAATTAGGGTTGAATTAAAACACGAGACAGAGATTATTTACCTCCGCATATAAAATAAACATTTTGCTATTGCACTGTTTCATTGATGACCTAATTTTTTACTTTCTACATTTGCTTGAGTTTTTCAAATATCTATTATTTATGTTATAGTTTTCATTGTTTTTATAGAGTAAAATGATGTCATAGATTTAATTATTAATTACAGAGTTTTAAGGACTCCCATAGACAGATTATACTTCGCTGGCACTGAAACATCTATAAAATGGTCGGGCTATATGAATGGAGCCGTAGAAGCAGGAGAAAGGGCCGCACGAGAAGTGCTTTGTAGAATGGGAAAAATAACTCCTGACAAAATTTGGATAAAGGAACCAGATTCTCAGGTTTGTAGATTTATTTTATTAAATTAAATATTTATGTATTTAATTTAATTAAATACATGTTTAAATATAAATTTTACTGGAGAAAAATAAACAAAAAATATGTTTTGCTGAAAATTTACTAAAAAACAAGTTTTTATACGGCATTCATCTGTTTAAACGTTGTCTACTACTGACGGGAATTGACTCAAGCCTGTTATTTATTGTAGAAATCAAATTACGTTCTCTTCTACAATCAAGCGATAGTAGAGATGAGATTGTCTAATTCTATAGATTGTATAAATCACAAACGTGAATTCGGAAGCAAATATCTCAGCAAGAGTGATCTTGATCTCATTTAAGTCTTGGTTAAAGATCCTAAACACTATCGTGATTGGACACAGTACAATCTTTGACAATTTTGTTCCGATATTTGTCAGTTACTGAGTACAGGAGATGCATGTTAAGCATTCATATGCCTTTTTTCCATTCGCGATCCTTTTAGCTCATGCAACTGGCATTTGGAGTCTTGGTTTTGCTGCATGATTTTTGCATATTTTTATGTCTCCTCTCTCACATAATAGCTTAATTGTCAAATTTTAAATTCCCATATTTTGGTCAACAGATTCATTATGGATTTCTTTTTTAAAAGAATTTTTGATATTTTCTTATTCTCATGGTTTAAATTGTCTTCTCGTATTCATCATTTTGAATTTATTGATGCAATAAAAAATATTCGCTACAAACTCTGATGGGGTTATATGAAAACGACATGAAAACAATTTGTGAGGAACTGCAAAAACATTAGCAGAAGTACATTGTAGTCAAAAGACATTACTTTAAAAGAAACTTAATAAATATTGATTAAAAAATTGTTATCTTCTGATTGATGACAGCATCAACGAAATTTTTTTTATCAAATAAGTATTCAGAAGTTGCTTGTATTAGAAAAAAATATATATAAATGAATTGTATTCTCTAATATAAGAAAACCAATCTTTAATATATATTTCCTTTGTATTTTCAGGATGTTCCTCCATTACCTTTTGAGGATACTTTTGGAGAGAAATACACGCCATCTGTTCCAGGCTTCTTAAAATTTGTAACAATCACAACCATTTTAGGAGCAGCAACCTTTGCTTTCCTGAAATGTCCTAAATATTTTCCAAAATTGAAATAGTTTAATAAGTTTATATTTGATTGAAAAGCAGACAGAAAATATAATTTATGAAACGCATTTTCCTTGATTATAAGACATCTAAGATAACAATAATATTTTCACAAGTTTTACAAGATTTACTGTCAACGTTTGATTATTCCGATTACTGTAAAATTGAATAGGTAGTCAATGAAGAGGAGCCATATTGATAAAGTAGGCATTTTACTGAATACCTAAATGTATTTGCACTATTTTTTAAGTGCTTTAGTAATTATATATATATATATATATATATATATATATATATATGACTTTGGTACATTTAGCAGTATAAATAAATATCGAACAATAAAACATTAACTAATTTTTGTATGTTTCCTTCTAATTATGTGCCGCATTTTTCATTCACAATAAATTTACTTTCTTCATTAAATTATTTAATTTTGGTAATTTTGAGATATATATGCATATAATACAATTGTGTCATTCAAATTTTAAATAAAATTTCCGAAAATCAGCATTTTCCTGATGTATTAACTTACACAAATCTCGCATAAAACACATATATTGGGTGTCTCGTATTTACCTCTACATCAACTGAGCATTGCGTTATTCCTTACTCTTAGTATATAAAAAGCTTCCGAAGAACCCTAAACGTATGGTTCCTTTTTTTCGAGAGACCAACCCTGAAATCAGCGATAGTTGCCTTCCCAAAACTTTCTCGCATATTCTCTAATAAATATACTAGTGTATTATTAGCTGAATGCCATTGGTGAACAATAGTTAAGAAAGAACATATTAGAGAGGCGATTTTTGGCAATAAATCTCTGGGATGCGGTTAACACAAAAGCATCACAATCGAATATGTATTTTGAAGGTCATTTTTTACCTATCGAAAGTAAAGTTTAACACAGAACTAAAATTGTTGACACAGCATTACATACCAACTTCTATGCTATATATCATTGCATATTTTAGCTATCGCGTTTGCATGCTTGTGAAAGAACAGACCTACAGACGGGATGAATTTATTTTCAAATTTGTCGCATCTGTCTGCCTTGCAGGATTAAAAATTTTTGTATTAAATTTTATCCATCTTGCTCACTTCGTTTTATAGTTATCGTGTTAATTTATATGATTACAGAAAAATGGTTAAATTTCGTCTGAATGCATTTCGTTTAAAATTTGATAGAAATCTACTTTTTTCCAATAGGCATCGTATACCAAATTTCATTCATCTAGCTCAAAATGTATTTGATTTGTCGTGCACATCGACAGATAGACAGGCATAATTCCAAAAATGTATTTTTCGGAATCAGAGAGGTCTGAAAGATGGAGATTCATCAAAATCTTGAGTTTATATTTTTCGAAGATTACAGTATTTCCACTTTATTTACTTTTCATACGAGAAAGTAAAAATGTTAATGTCAAGTGTAGTGCATTCAAAAGCGTCCCAAACATGAGAATCGCAATTCATATTGTCATAACTAAAATCTTTATAATACATTAGTAATATTTAGTGAGGCGATTGTAAAGAATCAATACAACAGAAACAGGGTTAATTCTTGTTTATTTTGCTGGCACATTTGTTAAAGTCGCTATACTAGACCGGCTTTAGTCCACCATTCCAAGGATCCCACTTCCACGCCCTGATAGACAAGGTGAAAGTTCTAACATTTTGTAGAGGCAAAATCAATCAGTTAGGCCATCCCTGGCTCTGTGGAGAAGGTAACTAAGAAGTTTATCGTTATTGGCTGTCAGTCGAGTCGACTTTCAGAAGTTAGAGTTTATTTTAATAGGATATGTTAACACAACAGTGTCTCTTACAAGCCTGCCATTTCTCTACGATTTGCTGTCTGTTTTATGATTTACCCCTTGCCTGGCATAAAATCCAGTGTCCATTTGATAAGTTATTGATGGACCAGTGTTTCCTTTTTCTAAATTTTTTATTAACACCACAAAGACAACACAAAACATTAAAATAGATGAAAAGAATTTAATTTTTTTTAATGAAAAGAATTTTTAATTTGCACTGTGATTACCCACGTCAGCTGTTGCCGAAATCCGTAAGACATCTGCAGAGGTAACTGTTTACATTCGTGATCACATGACCGGTTTGGAGCGTGCATGCGCCAACACCCCTTTCAACAACTACAATAATTTGAGCTCGAGATTTAACCAGCAACAAAGTGAAATCGGGGAACTTTGCTTTTTTTCATGCGCTTTTAATTGTGATTGAATGAGAAGCCAATTTCCTCAAAATATAAGTGCTGCAGGAACACGTTTATTTTTCTTTCTCTGAAAGAGAGTTACTTGTGGGGCGTTTTGTTTAGAGGGTAATTACTATAGAGTTAGAACATAAAATGCAACTCTTCAAGGATGAATTATCTGGACTCTTTCAGTTCAGAATACACAAAGGATAGCAATATGCAAATATGCAGAAGCAGCAATATCGAGTAAAAATTGCTTAACATGGGCAGGGCTTTCATTTGCATTCAAGTGTATCATGTGAAATTGTTTCTGACGTGATTATGACCGCATGATGGGAATTAACAGACTTTTATCACGGAATGATAGTTACGGAGTTAGAGGCATGGCATATTTCATTGCAGAAATAGTTTGGAAATTCAACATTCCGAGATCCATAGTGTCAAAAATGCACAAAAAATGCCTAATTCCAGTCATAGTTCTTGCTATGGACAAGGCAGACTCCGAACTGCCTTCACTTAAACACAGAGACTAGTGTTGTGTGCGTAAAATTGTCAGTGTTAATAGATAAGCAACACTGTGTGAAATAACCTCGGGGATTCAAAGTCGTATGTACGACGGACGCATCCGTTAGGACAGTGAGATGAAATTTGTCTTTAATGGTCCACGGGAGCTGAAGACAGACTCTAATGCCTTTACTAACAACACAGTATCACCTGCAGTGCCTCTGCAAGGGATTTCCTAAGGGTCATATTTCTACAGGGGATTTCCAACGGCTTCTCGAATCTATGAAACTTACAAGTTGTTGCATTTCGACTGACTTTTGTCACTTCAGTTGTTGCCTTCCCATGACTTTTATCACTTCAGTGTATATTCGGATAGTTATTTTTTTATGTATTTTCGGATGTAATCATAGTTATTTTTTTCCTTTTACCTTTTCTTTAAGGGAGAATGGTATCAACTTCTGCTTCAGTTTGAGCTCATTTTTTACATAAACTTTTATATCTTACTCTAAAAACACGATTACATTTTTTTTTAAATTTAAGATATCTGTGACTTGTTCGTAAAACTGCAGTTGTGGGGACGGAGAGCTCCCTCAAGCATTCAGAACTCCGATTCCACTGCAAAAACACAGCTTAAAAGAGTCTGGTACAGGTTAAATCTGCCGGGGGCATTGTTCTCCAGCTTGCGTAGTGCAGAAGCATGTGCCCAAGCTCAGGTTTTGGAATTAGAACATATAATAAATTTTGTTTAAATTTTGGAATCAGTAAAATGGCAGACTGATTTTTTTTGTTTATCTAGCCGTGTCTGTGTAAACAAAAAAACTTAAAAATACAACAAGGAGCGGAAATTAAAATTAGTGCGTGATCGTGAAATTAAATCGTAAATTTGTACAAAATTGTTGAACCGATCTTTCATTTATCTACGGTCTAAGCTGTTTGATAAACAGTCAACTCTATTTTATTTGATACTGCCTATATATTTTTAAGTAGAAGATAGTTTTCTTCTCTCACTTTCAATCTATAAACATAGAGATATACACATAAGACTTCCTTAAACAAATGTTTATATAAAATCTGTACTGTAATCACCTAATCACATTAGCCAGACCTTCTCTATTATTAGGTAAAGATCGTATAAGCAACGACTCCTTACTGAACGTACTGTAGCAATATATTTGCATTCAAAATAAATATTTAACAATTGTACAATTACTAAAAATCGAGCAGTAATCAGGTTGGTGAAAATACGAACCCAATATTTCAGAATTTTATTATCTCGAGTATGGTTATGCCTCTGATTTTGGAATTGAATACTAGGTTACAAAATAAAAGAAGAAACTTATCTGGATTTACAGCTATACCGAAGTCAGCTGCGAGGGGCAGTGACATGATATTTCTTCCGGATATAAAGGGAATTTTTTCTTTCAGGAGATAGCTGCTTTCCAGCCATCTCACTGGATCTGCTCTCCTGCTGCTGGATGGATGTTCTCTTAGTTTTTTTCACACAGTCCCTTGAAAAATCCTCTTCCAATTGGTCAAGCTTTACTCTCTCTGAATGGTCGAGTTACGTACCATCCCATCGCCAAGGTTGACTAACTTTCCTCAGAGGGCCTAGATGCAACCCTAAGTTATCTTTCCGATTTGGGACTAAAATGCTGCTCATAAAAGACCAAAATAGAATTAAAATAATTTTACATTCAAAAATCAAAAAGAAAGATAAAATGAATCCGGCCCGAATACTTTTTCAAGGGTCACCCTCAGGCAAGGATTCAAACCAGGGATTTTTTCTGTGTAGGATCTGACTTTCGTCCAACCAACTGACCCTTCGTGACCCGAAAATCCCAGAAAATTGAGGTTTTGGAGACAAAAATTAGTATCACAAGAATAAAAACATTTTCAAAAAACAATCCAGAAAAAAACACAGCAAATCACGCCACAAAATCACGCCAAATAAGCTCATTTGTATTTTAGTTGTAGCAGCATTAGCGCTCTCTAAATACAATGTATATTTTATTATATAGATTCAGGAAATTTTATATAGTTAATTTTCATATTGTTTATTTCTGAATTGATAGCTGCTCATAAAAGACTTTTTCTAACTCGTGCATGTTGTTATTTCACTTCTTTTTCTAACCGGCAGTATTAAATACAGGGATTAAAATTAAGAATATTTTACACTATATTATATTCGTTTTAAATGGATGTTCAGATATCTACTGCGGAAAGAATCAGTACGGCTGAATGTCTCGAAAGATGTAACAACATCATTCGAGACGTTCAGCCGTACACATTCTGCTGCGGAGGTACAGTTCACTGAGTTGATGACAATGGCTATGATTCAAGAGTAATCCCTCTTGAATGATTGTAACAAACGAAGATTTTTGGTTTATAGCTATATTGAATGTAAATTATGAAAGAGAAGCCTTTTTAACGGAGCAATTTGTCAATTTGAGTAGGGCGCAGACTATATGATTGTCACGAACGGAACTGCTCCTACTGAAGAACAATAATGAGCTGCATATAAAAGAGAAGGGATAAATCTCCTCATCATATTCGCAGCATCAGCTTCCCCAGTTACTTTTTTTTAATTTGAAAAAGGAAATTCATCCATTCTCCATATCAGCATTTTCAACAATTCGTAATGCATTCTTCTGTTCCTTCATGCGTTCAGTAATTGTAATACAACTTATTTA
>JAPMOR010028748.1:503197-519054 GCA_026543865.1 Argiope aurantia
ATTTTAATTTCTCTGAACAATTGTAATGTTTGAATTCGGAATTGGTGTGAAATTATTCTTAAGTTAAGAGGATTGCTGATTTGTCTCATTGTCTCACATATCCCACATCACAAAAAAAACGCATTTTAGAAAATTAGACATTAAGAATCAAATTCATTAAATAAATAGCTAATAATTTCGCATAGGACAATTTCTGAATTGTCAAAAATGCCAATCATTTTTAATTAGTATATCCCCAAAGAATCAATTTCTAATGAAATTTCTTTCTATATTCAAACATGGAAATCGCCCTCCCCCCGTAATCAATTCCAATCTAGTAGGCATTGATATTTGTGAAATATGTAAATGAAGATTTGTCACTCTTCATAATGCTATATGCACGCCATCCTTTTGAGAATACCTCTGCATACATGCAGAAAAATATGTCTTATGCAGCTGATCACCTTAAGAAATACGAACACAAGTGGAATAACATTCAATAATGGAAATACCTTCTTTTTCGGAACCGAAACCCAGATGTGAACTCTGAATTCTGATCATTGCATTCCTGGATTTTTTTAAAGATATAATGTCAATTTAATTTCATGTTGATTGTTTCGAAAGATATTAATCAATGGTCATATTTGAAACATATCTATATTCCAGGCATTTACTTTGACATATATGAAAGTTAATATATTTCTTCGCAACAAATTAAAAAGAAAGTAATCGACCTTCTGTTTACAGAAACTGTTAAATAATTTGTACATTTTGTAGTGCACCTGAAATTAAATGAACTTTACCAAATATAAAAAATTTATCGTATCGTACTAAAGGATAACTCATTCAAGATTAAATTTATCCGAATAATCACGTAGAACCATACGGTAATTGATTATAGAATTCCTATTATACTCAACAATCAAACATGACACATATTTTTATCACGTAAAAATAAAGATTGCTTTTCAAAGAATGCAAATTAAAAAAAAGATTATTCTATTCCGAATTCCTGTCCTAAAGTAGATAGTCAGAAATTTTTAAATAAAAGTATCCCGCTGATAAAATATGTATTAACAGATATTAAATGAACACGATTAAACTTGGCTGACTGTTTCCTAACCTCCTATTTTTTGTTTTACATATTTTTTTTATTTTTCTGCAGTGCTGAGTGTATTAATAAAACATAGAATAAAGATGAAATACTGCTTTCAACTTCATTTGCTCAAGTATGCTTCATTACATGCATGAGACAAATACTCATGGTACTGGGAACTTGAAAGCAAACTTGAAACTGCAAAATCTCTCCTGTAGTAGAAATCCGCCCTAAATTTAATGGATAGGTAGTCGCCTTCTTGGCAGTTACTCAGGGAAATTGACCCACATTTGTTTTACATTAGTCGAGAAAGACTCCAGCATCAACTACTATAACATGTGACAATATTCTGCTAAAATGCACATCCGTCTACAAGTTTTTGAATACCTGAGGGAAAGGCAAGGAATACCAGTGAGAGAGCAGAACCTACAGCCTTTTTTCTATAATTCATGTACACCAAAATGCTTGGGGCAGAAGACTTCTGGCAGACAAACAAAAATATTTTGCACTTAAATCAAAATGATTTAAACATGTACTGCATAAATGATGGACAATGAAACTTATGCCAAATGCGTGTACGTGCTAAGAATAGTATCATCTGCGGTAGAAAGGCACGAGTTATATAAAATTAGTCAGAATTATAACTGAGGGCTGTTACCACGCCTCCTTACCTTCAAACAAAAAATCTCGATGTAATTGTTAAAACTTAAACTAAATGCTTATCTTTTACAAGTATGCTGCTTCGGTTTATGAATATATTAAATTTATATGATTTTTAAAGCGAAAACTTTTAACAATTTGGCTATATGAATGTCCCGTTTCATTTTGAGACTGATTTCGTAACTTTAAAAAGTAGTCATATGGCGAGCATGACACTTGAGTTAGAAACCCTTCTTCAACGTCTGAACGTTTCGCCTCGATGGACTTAACGTGCACCAGACCATCTAACTCGGCGTGTTTTCTGTTGAATCTAGTTTTGAACCTGAAATTCTCTTCTCTCAAAGCCGAGACTTTAAAAAGTTATCGACGCTTGATAGCTTGCATCATAAATTGAGGTGAACTGAATTGTATGATTCTTCTTGTTTATCCTATAATAAATATTATAAAGGTTAAAAAAAACTTTGTTTAATCTTTAAATAGAGTTGAAAATTAATTGCTAAAACATACTATATCCAATTTTATAACATATTATTATTATTATTATAGGTCTTTCTGCTGCAAAATGGCTAAAGGACGCTGGAGTGAGTGTTCTTGTGCTAGAAGCAATGAACCGTGTTGGTGGACGAACCTTCACAAAACGGGTATAGATCTCTATCATATTTTAAATGCCAAAATGTCTTAAATATTCTTATTTAAGCAGATTCTTTTTCATCCAAAAACACCTTGCATTTTAAAGAGATAATCATTTTGAGTAAGAATAAAACTTTATATTTTGAAGAATGACAAAAATTAATCTTAAAAAATGATGATAAAATAGTTATATAAAGTTTAAAATTCATAAGCACTAGTGAAAATTACGAGCTTTAGAGAAGACGATAAGCGGCTAGCAGGGACTTTTAACGCCAGAGAACAGTAGACAATAATTACAAACAAAAACGAGAGCCTATTAACTGTCAGTGTCTGTAATTTTTAATTTAAGTAGTTCAATCAATAGTTTTTTTTTCTTAGAAAATTTGTAACCTGAATGTGTGTGGGGGGGGGATAAATGGGTGGGAAACTGATGAGAATAGTTTCTAGATACCCTGTATAAGTCCTACTTAACTTCTTTACATTCATACATTCATAGCTCCTCATTGTCCCATAATTTTGATATTCAGCAAAAAATAATATTTCTAAGTTAATATATTATTATTTGACCTCCTCAAGAATTCTGTAAATTAACAAGAAACCAAACATCACATTTTTACATGTCGCTTACCTTATTAAGCATAGGGTAGTAAATAGCTCAGATACCTCATCGGCTGATTCATTTAAACTGGCATGGCATTGTCGCGCTTAGTGTATTAATACGTACATCCCATATCGTAAAATAATTATATATTTCCATTATTGAATAAGTTAAATATTATCATTAATAGAAGGTTGACGTTCATTGTTTCTTTTCGATTTTGAAATGTTTGCGAAATTCCTACACCAGATGGAAGTGGTTTCCTATTAGGATCGTTATATTACAGGATCCCAAAGTAAATTACGTTGACTTAGGAGGATCATATGTTGGACCAACTCAAGATCATTTGCTTCGTTTATCAAAAGAACTTGGTGTGGAAAATTATAAGAGAAATCAAGACCAAAAATGCATCTATTATAGAAATGTAAGTGAAACTTTCTATTTTTGTTTATTTTATCAATTTTGTTTTATTATATCAATTTACATTTGCTCGCATTTTGCATGTTTGGAGGAGTTATTCTATTTCTTTTTTTGTAATTTTCAAGCTTGTTTATTTTCTTGCACCTATTTATCTCTACTAACAATAAAGGAGAATGTGTGTCTGTTCGTTCTACAGACTAGAGTTAGAATCACATATATTGGAAGTTGGAAACTTGTACCTCGGAATTTTATTTTCTAAAATTTAAATAAAATTATACTAAATTAAAAAAGGTACTTCTATTTATCCTCAATAACTTCCAAAAAATTATTGCTAAAAATAATTTTTATACCTTGTTAAATTTTATATACTTTTTTTATTAATATTAATTTAAATTCGCAGTGTTTTCCGAATTTTGTCTATTTTTAAAAGATTTTGGCACTATATTCAAAATTATGTTTCATTGTGGTAACGAGATTCAAACTTTATTCTTTTTTCTATTCACGTGATTTTCTAGCATTATTGAAAGCTATAGAAGAAAGATTCTGCGCAGTTAGAAATAGAAAATGAAGTTGCCGCACTTCGAAAGACAACGGGCAATTTAAAGCTGGATTATCTGGAAAGTTGCAGTTTTAATGAAACTACGTTGTTAAAGAACTTTACTTTCATTTACGCAATAAACAGAACATGTGCGTATCCATTCAAATGACAAAGTTTTAATATATAAAGCCATATGATACTTAAAAAATACTTTGCTTTCGTAATCGTAAGCATCAAAATTTGCATAAGACATTTGATTGAATTTAATCAAAACCAAAATCTTGAGGAACTAGATGCTCTACAAAAGTGGTTCATACAAGATAAACATATCCTATAATGCAAAAGTTTTTGTGGGGGCAAATACATGAAATAAAAAAGGGTAATTATTATCATGAAGGTTATCAACGAAGATACTGTTTCTAGTATTATTGATGATATCATGTTTTCAGACAACTGAGAGCTCAAAGACTTCTACAATTTCATCCACATATGTCAAATCAAACTTTGACATAACATATAAAGAACTTCTGAATATAGATGATCGAATATTCGCCCCCCCCGAAGATAGATTATATTTCCTATTTTGTTAAAGCCTAAAGATTCTTTTTTTATTGCATGTCTTAAAAATAAAGGGGTCCCTATTCTTTTAGATGGGTTAAATTTCAAATATAAAGTGTTTTCCCGTACAATAATTAATTTTATCGAGAATTTGCAGAAGTTTTTATGCAAAGTAAGGTTTTTTAGTCGAATCCAGTATTATAAAATCCAAACATCCTTTTTCCATCTTTTTTTCTTTTACCGTATTTTTAATCGGGAATTCCTCGTATTTTAATTGTATCAGCTAAAATTAACTTCATTATGTTTATTACGAGTATTCGTTTATATGTCTCCCTAATAAATGGCATTATTTAGTGATTCTATGATAAGGCAGTTTTGGTCGTCAATAATAAGCCAAAAAATGTAAATATTTCAGTTTTATTAATACTATGGGTTGTAAAGGAGTTAACAGCTTTTCATACAGAGTCACTCTTAATGGACTGATTATTACGCGCAGATATTTTGGAGAAATTATTCCTTTTAATGAAAAATACAGACAAAAATCCTCTAAAAACATTAAATAAAAAATACCTATACTAATTAAATATACTTATTAAAATATTTATGCATACTTAATATAAAAATACTTATTTACATAAAAAAGCTGATTAATTTTTATATTAAAATGAGAAAATAATTTGATTATGAAATAATTTTCATAATCTTCAAGTCTGAAATGCATGAATAATAAATTCTATGTCTTTAGTATACATCTTATCGAAGTAATCGCGATTCCTAAAATTTTCAAGTCATGAAAGCTTTCAAAGAAAAATAACGAGATATCCTCGAATGAGCATAAGGCTTTCTAGTGTACTAAAAAGCTTATACGAAACACTTGCTTTGTTTTCCCCTATATCTACTTGCTGCATTCCCTTTCTAGTTTTTCTGGTAAAAATTCTGTATCCAATAATACCTTATCACCAACATGAGAAATCTTTCATAATGCATATCGTAAACTTATCCCATAAATTTAAATTTCAAGACATATGCCTACATTTCCTTGGTTTTGCCAAAGAATGTAGTTAATGAAAAGAAGATATATTTAAAACTCTTTGTGCATTATTTTATACATGTTTCTTAATTTCTCATTTCATTTCCTTAGGGACGTAGACTACTCCACGATGCGACAGTGTTTCCTTACGAGAGAAATCCTTTTGTTAACATGGATCTCAATAACATGTTTAGACTTATTGATAAAATGGGTCAAGAGGTAAAGTTTATCATGAAATATCTTTCAAACGATGTATACTGCAATAAGACAGTATCCGCATATGCTGTATTATATGACAAATTATCCTGTGATATAGCATTAAGCATTGTTTGGCTGCTCTGACCTTTCTGGTAATGCTGGAAGGGGCATATTTGAAATATAAAATGCTAGCATAAGCAAAGGACCACTTCACCGTTGATAATTTTTTTATATTTAAAATATATAGTTATTTTATATAAGTATTGAAATCCTGAAATAATAAAAGTTCAATAAAAGAGTCATTCATAATTTACAATTATTATATTATATTTTATTTTTGACCAGCCATCAACATAATGTTTAATGCAGTTCAAGATATGAAAATGAGGGAAATATTAAAAAATATTCATCAATTTATGTTAATTTTAAGTTATTTCAAGATTAATTTCAATTTTAAAAATATAACTGGCTAAGCCACATATCTTCCACTTGCAGAATGAAAACTTAAAATGTATTGAAATGTCAGAACTATAATGATTTTAACCTATTTTTGCTTTCGTTTAACAGTTATTTATTATTTTACTTATTAATTACTTATTAATTTGACGTACCAATCTTATTTTCTAGAGAAATGAAAAAACGAAGATCTTTTAAGGATTTATACAGGATTTATATATATATATATATATATATATATATATAATTTACATTTAAAATGGAAATGCAGTACCGGAACGGCGCTCATCCGTATTTGGCTACATCACACTTTTCGTTTATTTCAAATTTCAAATTACATTAAAGTAATAACACGTGACAAAAACACAGTGTTATTAAGTGAAAATTGTTTTTATTTATTGATTGACTGAGAGTATTATATGCAAAATGATAAAAATTAAATAGCAAGTTTAACCAAAATAGAATTAAAATAAATTTACATTCAAAATTCAAAAAGAAAGATAAAATGAATCTGGCCCGAAGACTTTTTCAAGGGTCACCCTCAGGCGAGGATTCAAACCAGGGATTTTTTCTGTGAAGGGTCTGACTCTCGTCCAACCAACTGACCCTTCGTGACCCGAAAATCCCAGAAAATTGAGGTTTTGGAGACAAAAATTAGTATCACAAGAATAAAAACATTTTCAAAAAACAATCCAGAAAAAAAAACACAGCAAATCACGCCACAAAATACCAAGAAAAAAGAACCAAAATCATTTAAACCAGAAAGCTAAGTACTTACTAATTGAAAGTATAATTCCAAAAGATAATGTGAGGTGTAAACTTGTTAGAGCAAATGCACTTCGTTAAATTGAACCAAAATTAAATATTCCACGTTTACAGCTATATATGCTTACTAAGTTTTGTCATAATGTAACGTCATCAAAGTTGAAGCTCCCTCTGTTGAGTCATAACTCAAAGCCAACAAACCGGAGGAAGTCAGAAATCAGACAGTCCTTGTCTTATCAAAACCTCTATATTGCAAAAGTTTTTGGGGAATTCGTTAACAGTTAAGTTCTCCATGAGATTGTTTGTTGCTAAAATATACGAACTTTTATTATTGCATATTTTTTTAATCCTGTTAAATTGTGAAAAAATCCATATTTGACTAACAAACTTCTCTGAATATGCCAGTTCTATTTAAGAAATTACTTTATTTCTGCTCAAGTATTTTTATTCCTGTTTAATTCCTATTGCATTCATTATTTTTTTTTTAATTTACTTTTTTACACATTTTTGAATTTTGCTAAGCATATAAAAAATGTAATATTGTACATAGTAAAAACTAAACATAAATAGTAAAAATTAAAAAAATCAACAATATAGCATAAATATAAAAGTATGGTTAGAATACTGGCATTAATAAAAATATTGAACTTTTTTTTCTTTTTAGATACCTGAAAATGCTCCCTGGGATGCCCCTCATGCGGAAGAATGGGATTTGATGACAGTTCAAGATTTTTTGAAGGAACATTGTTGGACAAAGTAATAAAATATTTCCTTTTAATTATAACTGTTTGAATCAAACACCTTTGTATTTGACCTTTTTTAAGGGTCTTGCATGCGCATTTAATACTGAAAGAATTTTTAATTCATGAAATTTAATTTTCAATATGCCCACGGATAATCACATTAAGTGCTGGAAATATTTTAAAATACATTGCATAGTCATAATTATAAAGAATCAAGAAACCAAAAAATAATAATAATAATAATAATAATTAAACACTTATTTTAAAATGCAGTGTTTCTCATAAAGTTAACATGAAGCTATCCCTAAACCAATATAATAATTAAATAATTAACCGTTAAATAGAGTTAATAATCATTTCGTGACACAAGGTTATTTCATGATTATTTTAAAAATGAGAAATGTTATTGTTACCAAACCTCTTAATATTTTTCCACACTAGTTACAAGCATCTCATCTGAACTCATACCTTCTCTGAAAGGTTCTACATCACATTAACATAATGTTATCTAACTAATTCAATTTAAGACAACAAGATAAATGTGAAAGTTAAAAAATTTTAAATAATAAAGGGGAAAAAAAGTGTCTGAAAGCAGGGAATCTTCAATTTTGGAGGCAAGAAACTGCTGATATTAGGATTTATTGATACTAGGATTGTTTATTAGATTAGCGTCCATATCTATATATAGTGCTTATTAGCGATATGCCTAGTATTTTTTAATCGTAAATTATTGAAGAGAACAAAGTACAAACCGTCAAACCACTATTTGAATTTCTTGTCACTTTAACATGAGGTCACTTGATGCAATATGACACATTTGATTGGGAAACAGCAAACATATATAACTAAAAGTGAGCGTAATAAAGTCTGAAATCTTTGATCCATCAATCTGAAAACCATTGCTATCAAATGAAAACATTTGAAAACGTTGATCTATCAACTATAGAATCAACATATTTTACCTGCTTACTACCTTGGACATTTTTGACAATAAAGCAAATTATCATAACTTTCTTTTAGCATTTCACTATCTTTTGTTTTTCTAGACCAGCGCATCAATTTTATAGCGAGCTCTTTAATCTTTTCATCACTTCAGAAAAATACGAAGTATCACTGCTGATGTTTTTGTGGTATGTGAAACAGTGTGGAGGAATAAAAAGGATGGTTAGCGCCGTAAATGGTAGTCAGGTAAATGGGATAAAATTAACTATAACTATTTAAATATTTTAAAAAGTATAATAAATATGAAAGTATATTTTCGTGAAGAAAGTTATACAATAAATACATTTATTACTATACTGAACACACCAGCCATGTAAATCCTTTTCCTTTTTATGCTAAAAGTCGTGCGCTATTTTTGTTAGTATTTGTAGTCAAAGTTTATAAACAAGTCCAAACACTTTAATAAGTTCATTGAGAATGTGCCCAACCCAAAAAAATTCTATTCATATGCAATATTATAAAAGCATAATCAATCAAATTGTATGAATAATTGATATGTGATTTCTACGTTGTCCAAGACAAAAGGCTCCATAAATTTCAGAAATGTTATTAATAAATAATATAGGAATATTGTTTCAACCATTTGTCTCCCAAATCTAGATGATTTCATAAATAAAGGCTGCGGCTATTAAAATGCCCAAGATTCTTTTAAAAGTGTTATTAAATCAAAAATTCTCCAATCATTGTTATTTCCTTTTGTTCTCCCTTTAATTCATTTTCTCCTAAGAATAAAAATGCCCTCATATCTTTGAATAACGTTTTAAAAAGTTTTTTCTTGCATCATTTTATTCACGCCTAACGTTATTCTATCCTTACTCTGGGATATTAACATATTCACTGCCAAGATCATCATCCGTGAGTCACGCCTACTTTCTAATTTCACCGAACCATCTATGTGATTTGTTGACCCTTTCTTTACTGTAATTCAAAAACAGCATAGAAGAGTCATCTAATTAGGTAGGTGCTCCAAATATCAGGCTTGGACCGTGGCAATGAACATGTGAAAAAAATAATTATTGACTTTACAGCGCTAAAGACGTTCCATCAAAATTAAATTCTTGTTCTTGTTCTTTTAAATAATTAATGATTTTTCAACTTAAAATATGTAAAAATATTTTCCATGTCTGATAGCATAATATATTATTTACGAACAAACTTTCTCTTTTTAGGATATATGCATAAAACAATTCAAAGCATTTTTAACATTTTAATCCGTATGAAATAATATGGAACAGTTATTAATTTAGAATCAATACAATAGTTTAAGCATCAAATATAAATTATTCATAATTTACATTTACATATAATAAATATTTTTTTCCTTAATATCTTATGAATGTTTACATTTCTATCTAGGAAAGAAAATTCCTTGGAGGATCTCAACAAATTAGTGAAAAAATAGCTCAGAGACTAGGAGGTACATATATTTTTAATTATAAGAACATTTTATAGGAGTATTTATATTCATAGCCTGGTACAAAAAATATATAAAAGTATTTCTTATTAATTATTTGATTTTTATTATAGATGGCGTCGTCCTTAAGAATAGTCCCGTAGTTGGTATAAATCAAGAATCAAAGGAATTTGTTTTAGTGAAAACATTACCAGGAAAAGAATATAAGGTAAATAAATGCTTTTTTTTTCTTCTAAAATTAGTAGAATCAGAATTATTACCCGTTGTTACTGCTTCTTCGCCTCTTGACAATATCTTCAGATTACATAATGTACAATCTAAATTTCAAGAGTTATCGTTCCGTGCGTGTGTGTAACAAGCAAGATTATATATTAATTTGCAAAAGAACAGAATTTTTATCACTTTAGGTGTATGCAATAATACATATTTATACACTTGTTCGCTTCTAGGCAAAATACGTCGTTCTAGCATGTTCTCCTGCAGTACAACAGAAGATCCACTTCACCCCACAACTACCTCCGATACGTAATCAACTTATGCAAAGGATGCCAATGGGATCAGTTTTTAAATTTATTTTATACTACAGAACGCCTTTCTGGAAAGAAAAAGGTTGCTTAATTTTTTTTAATCTAAAAGGTGTTTTTATCTTTCTGGAAAGAAAAAGATTGCTGAATTTGACATAAAAGTATTTGCACATAATTTTAAATCAAACAACATCAAATAGATTTTTACTTGAAGGACTGTTTTTATATATATATATATATATATATATATATATATATATATATAATATTTTTTATGTGAATGCCATAGTTTAACTCAATATATTTAAGGAAAAATTTGTTAAATTAAAAATATCAAGAGTTGATTCGATTCTAAATATAAAAAATATATCCTGTAAAAAATTTTAAATTCAAATTAACTGAGAAGATAGTTTTTCTTTTCTAACTAAAATAAGCTTGATCTACATATCAATTTTAGAAACTTTGACTGGAATTAAAATTATCAACTACTTTCACTTTCAATTCAATTTGTGTATAAATAATTTTTATCTAAAATATATTATGATTGTAGTATACAATAGCTATCCTGTAAATGTATAATGTAATATCTAGGTATAATTAAATGCTGACAAAAAAAAACTTTTTAGAAACTCTATCAATTCAGCATCAATAAATAAGCATCATTCAATAAAATTAATCCAACCAAATATATTAGGAAGTCCTTCATGAATTTAAATTTATAAATCGGTGACTTGATATCAGTTCTAGATTAGTTCTATCATAAAAATCAAGTGCATATTTCTGATAAAAGAATTTTCTGTTTATTTTTAGGACTATGTGGAACTAATATTATTTTAGGAGGGGACGAGCATCCGGCGTTTTATTCACTGGATGATTCCAAACCAGACGGAAGTTTTCCTGCTCTTATAGGGTTAGTAATTTATCTTCCTGGATAACAGAATATTTAAATTAATTTTATATAAAAATAAAGAAGTGTCAAATTTCGTGTCCTGAAAAACACATAGAAAAAACAGACGTATAATATTTATTTTTAACATCATAATTTTAAAAAATAAAAACAGTAGAATAGTAAGACTAAGTAGGACTGAAAACAAAACTTTATTTTACACTCTTAACGTCATACACTTTGAAATCTAAAATAATTGCGCTAATCCATTGTCTTTATGATGTCCCTGCAAAACTAGCTCACAAATCGGAATACAAGATCAAAACGAAACGTACAATTGGGTGACAGAATAATACGAACATCCATGAAAAAGGCATGGTCCATTTGAAAGATACAGAATGCACATGTCACTATGCACTCAAATCTGCCGCCTAGTGGTTGTGGGAGGTAAAGTATCAGTTACTCAGCATCACTCATAGGTGTTGTATGTGTCTTACTATCTGAAAAACCTGTCAGAGTTCTGACCTGTCAGAGTTCGAAAAAGGCATACTTTTTTTAATGCAGGGATAGGTTGCTCGGTGACGGAAACAGTCAGTTATTTTGGCAAGTAAGAATTACTGAATCAGCCGTTATGACAGCGTGCATGAAATGTGGTAATGTGGCAGCTACGAAGTACAACAGTAGCTGGAAAAAAGGCTTACTGAGATGGATAAAAGAGTGTTGACTCGTATGGCATCCAGATAGTGCAATCAGTCTTTATCCCAAGTAACGTCTGAGATAGATCGTCATCTCCGGAACCCTATTTTACCAAAAGCCGTCCAAAGGGAGCTTGATGCTTCAAATGTTTATGGAAGAGTTGCAATTCGTAAACCAGTAACAACATCAAGTCATGCATTTTAGCGACGCGATTGGTGTAAAAACACACAGAAACTGAGCTCCACAACAGTAACAACATTTGGTCTCATGAATCAACCTTCACCATATTTCGGACAACCGGAGGCGTTTATGTGTGGAAAACGGCTACAGAAGCATTTTCGCTTGAATGCCTCTTTCTGACTGTGAACCATGGAGGCGGTTCCCTTATGGTATGGGGTGTTTTATCTTGGCGCGGTCTTGGGCCGATTGATATTCTGCAAGGTTGTAACTGCTCATTATGGTAATATTCTGAAGGATCAGGTGCATCCTTTTCTCTATACTCTATTTCTCGGAGTATGCCCATTTTATTAATGTGACATTGCTCCTATCCACCAGGCTAAAATGATCCAAAAATGGTTTGGAAAGCATGAGGAGAAAATAACATTTTGCTCGGCCCCCTCAGTCTCCTGACTTCAACATTATGAAACATTTGTGAGGATATTGGAAATCAAAACCCCGTGCTCTGTTTTTCACCCCCATTTATATTTTCAGAATTAGAAACTGTTCCCCAGGAAGAATGGTTCATATTCCATTAAATGCTGTTCATGACCTCTATGCATACGTCACATATGATCAATGATTAAGTCAAAGGGTGATCCAAACCCGCTATTAATAAAAATTTTGTCTTATTTCATGGATATTCGTATTATTTTATCACCCATCTGTTAAATATATTCGTAAAAAAATTGGTAATCTATGCAGTTATCATCTGAATCCAAACATCTTCAACAATTTAGTAATTCCTCTGAAGAGAGAAATTTATAATAAGATATTTCCAATTTGTTTTATTGGCTAAAGCTTTTAGTCTCTTTTGAACTTTTTATAATTTAAAATATTAGGACTGAAATAGTCTGTAAGTGATAATTAATTCTAAAAAGAAATTTTAGAAACACATGCGTCTGCATTTCATAAATCAATTTCCAGATTTTTAAACATAAAAAAAATCCATGAAACCGATTATATATTGATCTTAGTCACACTTGCCAATTTTAATTTCTATAAAAAATAGAGGAAAATATTTGTGCTTCATGGAAGAATGGCATTCAGTGCCAAGATTTATTTTTGTTGTTACTCTGTATTATACTCTGTAGCTTATATTTTATACTTCTATTATTTTAAAGATATAAATTTTTCTCTGAACAATATTTTTATATCTAACATTAGTTATATCTAAAATTCAATGAAAAAGTATTCATTTTACTTTTTCAGATTCATTTCAGGAGATAAATGCCGAAAAATGTGCAATTTGACGCCTGACGAACGCAAAAATGCAGTTGCACGAAGTTTAGTCGAAGCAACAGGTTGCCCTGAAGCTGCAAAGGTATTAATGAATTTAGAGCAACGCGCATTTATCATGAATATAAAATATTTTATAAACGAAAACATATTATGTATATTATAAAACGTCAAAATCTGAGCAAAAAAACACATTTAGAATTTTATAAAAAACAAGGACCTTCAGTGATACATTTTCTTCAATACTAAACAAATGTTCATCCACATATCAGAATTTTTTTTGTTTATTTTTAAATTCTATAGATTACAGTTCATTGAATATTTTTTTTTCTTTCTAAAAGAATTTCGATTTTTTACTATCACATTCAGAAACGTCCATAACTGTTTAAAAGTTCCAAAATGTAGAATTATGACATTTTCTATTGAAAAAGCTTAAGAGTATCGTTAAATTTATTTACATTTAGTTGCGAGAATTAAAATCATTTTGTGATCTGGAATGTGAAGAGAACTTAGAACTTTGTAATCTTTTAGAGAGCAGATAATTATGGTTTGCAAATTATGTAAGTACCAGATTAAAAATTGTACCGAAGTTGCAACCATCGGTGTGATTACGAATAAATTTTAAAAAATTCTTCAAAATAATTAGTGTTAAAAAGAGTAAATTTTCACTTAAAATTCCTTTTTTTTTCATTTAAATATCATTATTCTGATGAATGTAACAAAAATTCATATACCATTTCCCCTAACTAGTCTTCGGAAGATTCATATACTATTTCACCTGTTAATCTAATGTAACAAATACGAAATCGAAGACAAACGCAATTTTCTCGCATTCGGTCTACGTTGGTGAAATCTTGTGATGTAGAAAAGCGTCAATACCCATTCGTATGTTTCCGCGACTTATTGAATGTCTTTGCAATAGATAGTATTCTCGACACAAATAAATTCCTGATGAAATTTGCACTTGTCGTGAATTAAATAATTAAATAATTGACAGCGATAACCACTAATAGCGGGGCAACTAATGAATGATTGGGAATTTCGGAAACGAGTCTCAAAACATTGAAATATATTGAAAAGGATTTTAAAATGAAAAAGTAACTCTGTAAGGAGATAAATCCTTTTATAAACTTATATTTCAGTGATTTTATTGGATCCTGATACTTTTATCGCACATTGTTAAAACATCATGCTGTAATAAATTTTATATTCGAACAAGATTTTTTTTTCTTTTATGTAAAAGGTAATCCATTACGAAGAAAAGAACTGGATGGAAGAACAATACGTAGGTGGATGCTGTACATCGCTACCCCCTGGTTTTCTCACTAGATACGGAAGGTATATTTATCTCGCTTATTTTTATATCTCGCTTTATTTTATTGGGAGTCATATACTTTTTCACATTATAATAATATGATGAATAAAAAATACTGCCTTATCTCTTTATTTTCGTACCTATTTCTGAATGAAAATATTTCTGATCATTCGAATAAAATAAATCATGCATATATTTCCGATGTAACGAAAACAAAACAGCTCATCTACAATTTTTAAGACTAATTTTTCATAGAGGGAGTGATAATTACTTTAATAATCTTCTCATGATAACGTATTATCGATTGCATTCTTATAAAGCATAAAAGCCTTCCCACAATATGATATAATCTGGGACAAAATTCATTATAACTTGCTATATAGGCTATTCTGACAACCCGGTATACTAGTTTTGCATAATATCGAACTAAATATTATATGGAGTGAAAGAATCACCTTAAAGAAGGATGAACAAAGAAAACCAACTAAATAATCCTAATAGGTTAAATGGTAAGCAGATTATTCTTTTTGGTGATTAAAAACATCATGCATTTGGGATATTCTTTTAGTTTATACGATTTAATTTTTTATAAAATCATTGTCTTTAGAAAAGAAAAATAATTTTAAAAACATTTCATCATCTAATATGCATTAATAAAAGTGCTGAGTTGAAATAACGTTAATATGTGGACTCTCATTCATTTAAATATAGAATTTGAAAAGAAAGCTATACATTCCCCCTTCCCTTCTGATGAAACTCTTAGGTACGAATAACGATCCGTAGAATGTGCACTGTTGCAACATTTCTGGGAGCGACATTTTATCAGTAGTTGCTATTCGTGATAAAAACTAGCCGCGGTGGGCTGGTGCTAAAATCTCGGCTGCGGAACCGTAG
>JAPMOR010028748.1:519454-562916 GCA_026543865.1 Argiope aurantia
ACTAGCCGCGGTGGGCTGGTGCTAAAATCTCGGCTGCGGAACCGTAGAGTTTCAGTTTCGAGACCCAGTGCCACCTACAATCCTTCTTGTAAGCCGATCTGGTGCACGTTAAATCCATCGGGAACAAATTTCCACCCACTGATTTGGAGCGGAAATTTGGAGAGGAGGTACCAGCTCAGGTGCCGTCCTTGTCATCTGACCACGTGGTTTAAAATTATGAGGTTCGTTCCATAATAATCCTACTGTAACTTTAAAACGGGACGTTAATGTAACTACACTAAAACTAAACCGTGGTAAAAACTGGCTCCAAAATTTTGAGTACTGGTCGAAAGGAAAAAGTCTTGTGGTAGCATACAGACAACCTTCAACAAAAATGTTCGAAATCATCCACACTACCACCGACAAAGTAAATCTTACTTTCGTCTTCGATAACAAGAGATTTCTTCTCCGAATTCATCAGTATGGAGTTACGCTCAGCGCCGAAATGATTTCTTTCAATATTAACGAAGCTCAGAAAGATATTAAAATAAAAAGATCCAATAAACTTCTTTTTAGTGTCATTCTATTGCCGGAAAGCGTCAGACTGCCAAAGCAAAGAAAGAGCGTTTGGAGTTCATTTGGGAAGACACTCCCTTTTCCCTTGTAATCCTAATCTTCTGCCCTTATGACTTCAGTATCGACGGTGAACTTTAAAAAGCAATGGTTTCAAACGGAGGATGAAGTAAATGAGTGTGAAATAGGAGTCAAGGGATTTCTAGTAGAATGGCCTTCTGAAACTAGTGTCACATCCATATAAACCTTACAACAAAGAGAACAATATTTTTGAACTTGATTAAATAATTACTGAAAAATAATTTCTGTCTCGTTACTCATTGAATGTAACCATATTAAAAAATATCGTCATCGATTAAATTCTACCTCATACGAAATGCAACAAATGCATCGCGTTTATTTAAATTTGAAAGACATAGCACAGCTTTAAAGAAGTCAATTTCAAAGCTTAAGCACTACAAAGCGAATTTAGACGTTTGATGACTTATTCATTCTCGCTCTATTCAGTGCTTTTTCTAGATTTATAGTAATATGAGAGAATTTTCAATTTATTCTATTAGAACGGTGGGGATTTTTTTCATTAATTACCATTATATACTATGGTTTGGATGATTTCTTTAATTTTATATAGATTGAATGTTAAAGGAAATTCATAAACATACAGACAAACATTATAAGTAAGAAACATGCTACCATTTGGTTTGAATTCGGTCTGAACTAAAATACGAGGCAAATATTACCTACCCCACCTCCAAATGAAAATTTGGCTATTGCTTATTGTTTCATTCAATACCAAATTTTTTTTCATTTTACATTTCATGTTTATGTTTTGCAAATTTCTATTCTTTAAGTTATAAATTTGTTTCAAAGAGTAAAAGGCTTTTTTTGATTATTAATTACAGAGCTTTAAGAACTCCTATAGACAGATTGTACTTCGCTGGAACTGAAACAGCTATCAAATGGTCGGGCTCTATGAATGGAGCCGTAGAAGCAGGAGAAAGGGCCGCACGGGAAGTGCTTTGTAGAATGGGGAAAATAAGTCCTGACCAAATTTGGGTAAAGGAACCAGAATCTCAGGTTTGTAGATTTAATTTCTTAAATGCATACTTGTGTATATTATTTTATTAAATACTGCTTAAATATAAATTTTTCTGGGGAAAAGACAAATCAAAGACATGTTTTGCTGAAAATTTGCAAAAAAGAAGCTTTTATACGGCATTCGTCTGTTTAAACATTGGTTACCATTGACGTGAATTGACTCATGTTTGTTATTTACTGTAATAATCAAATTACCAGTTCTGTATTGCAATTTAGCGTTAGTAGAGGTCTAATTATATAGAAGATATTAATCACAAGCTTGAAATTTGGAAGTGAATATAACAGCAAGAGTAATCTTGAACTTATTTAAATCTTGGTTAAAGAACCTAAAAATATCATGTTTAGACACCATACAATTCTTCTACAATTATTTTTCGGCGTTTTTTAGTTACTCCGTACAGGAAATCTCTGTTCATCGTCCATATGCATTTTCTCCATTCGCAATGGCACTGAAATCCTTTTAGCTCATGCGACTGGCGTTCCGAATTGTTACCTTCAGATTTATGACAATATTTCCGAAAATTTTTGATTACATGAGTATTCAGAAGTTGCTTCTATTAGAAAAAAAAATATAAGCGAATTGCATTCTCTCATAATAAAGATCAATCTTTAATTTATATTTCCTTTGTATTTTCAGGATGTTCCTTCATTACCTTTTGAGGATACTTTTGAGGAGAAATACACGCCATCTGTTCCAGGCTTCTTAAAATTTGTAACAATCACAACCATTTTAGGAGCAGCAACCTTTGCTTTCCTGAAATGTCCTAAATATTTTCCAAAATTGAAATAGTTTAAGAAGCTTATTATTTGATTGAAAAGTAGAATGAAAATATGATTTGTGAAACGTATTTTCCTTTATTATAAGATTTCGGAAATAATTATTAAAATTTAATATTTTCACTAGTTTTCCAATATTTACTGTCATCCTTTGAGTATTCCAAATATTGGAAAATTTAAAACGTAGTCAATGAAGAGGAGTCGCATTGATAAAACAGTCATTTTACTGAAAATGTGTTTGCTTTATTTTTTTTAGTGATTTTATATATGTGACTTTGCTATGTTTAGCAGTATAAATAAATATCTAACGATAAAACATTAACTAATTTGTGCATGTTTATTTTTTCTTACTTTCGACAAGAAATCTGTGTCTCATTTTCATTCACAATAAATTTCTTTTTTCAATAATTTTCGGTAATTTTAATGTATATCAAAATTGCCGAAATATATATAGAGATTTATAAATGTACACAAATCCGAAATAAAATAAATATATTCACATAATTCTCGTATTTGCCACATTAACTCAGCATAGCGTTATTCTTCACTCTTCGAACAGATATTGTTCTAATCTTGGAATGAGTAAAATTGCAGACTGATTCTTTGTTTATCTAGTCTTGTGTGTGTAAACGAAATAACTTAAAAATGCAACAAGCAGCGTAAATTAAAATTAGTGTGTGGTAGTGAACTGAAATTGTAAATTTGTACAAAATTCTTGCACCGATTTTGCATTTATCTATGGTCGAAACTGTAGATAAACAGTCAACTCAACTTTATTTGCTACTACCTGTATATTTTTAAGTAGAAGATAGTTTTCTTCTCTCGTTTTCATTCTATACACGTAAAGTTAGACACATAAGATTTTATTTTAAATCAGTGTTTATATAAAATACTGTAACTCACCTAATGGCAAAAAATTCTTATTTAACATAGCATGTTCAATACTATGTGCTTCATAAAACGTTGCCTTAATTGACATATTATGTCAAAAATTTATCTTCCTTTACAGATCAAAAATATTTACTTTTTTATTTTACGTCAAGACATAAAAATTCATCTACTTTTACATTTAAGCATACTACTTTTTACTACTTTCTTTGCGTTATATGTAAATTTTAAGATATTTTATTGTGAGTTGGAGTAAAACCAGTTATATTATGCATAATTTCAAAACAAAGCATTTCGAAACTTATTCCTCCTGTTTACGATTCTCATCAGCGTTCTTTTGACTAATGCTAATTTACTTTTAATAAAAAGTGATTGGTTATGAATATTTCAGTATGCATCCTGCATTTCTAGGTTTCTTTTATTTCAATATTTTCTCCTTTTTTCATAATGATCATCATAATTTTTTTTATCTTTTCAGCTAATTTGCCTCTTGTGTTATGTCACGCAATTAAACTTGTTTATACTGAAATTTATGTTTTTGTAATTTGTAATTTATGCATTTTCTCAAGGGAAGTAGTTATTTCTGATGGAGTTTTAAATAAAATGAATAAAATTATCTTGAAATATATTATTTATTCAATAATATTGATTGAATATTTTATTCTTTTTTTCGAAGTCAAAATGACTAATGCGGAATCGACGATAGTTGCATCACGTATCATAATGACTACAAAATTAAAACGTTACATAATATAGAGAATATGCAAAAAAATACCTATTCAAATGTTATATGAAATTAAGCAAAACAAATAAATTTGAAAAAATAAACGGAATTATTAATTGAGTATGTAATGTTAACAGTACATTTTTCTAGCTGATTCCATTTTCCACTTAAATAAAAAATTAAATTAAAATGATGATTCAGTTTTATACACAGATTTAGAAAAAATAAAATGCAAATTATCTCATAAAATATGCTCATCATAATAGAAAATTTTCAAGACATTATGTGTTCAAATATATTTTAACGTATTACATGTTAGAGGTAATATTATTAGAATTTCTGCTTATAACTGTTAAACCTAGATGGGAAAAAAAAATTAAAAATTCAATGAATAATTCGCGTGTATATTTACACATTCAGCAATAATATAAAGTTTTTATTCGCACCTAAGTAATTACTCCGATTCGGACTAAAGATTTAAAAAAGTGGTTTTACACTTATATGAGTTTCCTGAATACAAAAGACTTTTAAATAATCAAATGTCTGCATTCTCCTTTTTTAATAAATGGTTTTGCTGTAAAAATTCTGAAAGCGTTCATTCGAAATGAAAATGCATTTTCAAAGAAATGCAAATGCATTTTTATTATATTTCAAAATAATTATTATTGATTCTTAATAGTTATTGATCAAAGTTTTGTCTTTTCCTAAAAATTTAAAAATCTTTAAATATCTATTTTGATCATATTTTCCTGTTTAAAGCCTGGTTTACACCATGTGCTTCTAATAGTTGACTGTAATTTTTGTGTCAAATATATATGTAAAAAGTTTATATCGCAAGGCAGAGAAAGATGCGATGTAATGTCTAAATCATCGAAAAGAACATTGCAAACAACTTTTGACAACTACAAATGTAGTGATGTGCTTTGATATTTGTTGAGTTCTAATCTAAAATAAAATTTGCGTGGCAGTTCCGCCAAATCTGGTGATTAAAAAAAAAGTAGAGTTTATGAAAACGTAGTCGGCTGTCTTCATCAAAGCCTGTGTGCAGCTAGGGTGTAAACATGCATGTAGAGTATAAATTTTATTTACTCATAATATAACTCAGAAATAATTGAATCTATGAGAAAGAAATATTCTTCGATTCTTTCTCCTTCCATGAAACGTTCTTATGTTCGATTTCCACAATAGATGGCGCCACAACAATACGAGAATTAAAGAAATTAAAATCTATATGCAAAATCTTATATACAAAAAGAAAAATGAAATCTTTCAAATCAAACTAATAAAAGCATTTTTTAGTATGCAGTTTTGTACGTAAATTAATGAATATAAGTTTTTTACTTCAATTTTTCATCTTTTTTTAACTTTTAAATCTTTATTTTAGGATTTATTACTTAGGATTTGATACTTGAAATCAGCTCTTTTAAAAACTTATTTGACATCGCGAACTTATAATAAAGACAAAATTAAATTAATTTATTTGTTGATTCTTAGGTTTTAAAAATATTAAAGTCATATTTTCTCATATAGAATAATTATTTCACAAAATTTCAAAATTCTAGTATATTAGAAAATAAATAAAAATTGATTTACTATAAAGCAAATCAAATTAAATAAAAAATGAGCATTAGTAAATTAATTTTGCTTTTATTTTGATTTAAAGGATTTTTCATTTTTAACAATTAAATAGCAGGGCCGGATTAAAACCTTCCAGGGACCTTTAAACAATGCATATTTTGGAGTCATTTTTCTCCAACGACTTTACAACAAGCTACAAACTTGTGAATACCAACCACCACATTGCTTTGAGAACCTGCTCCGGAGTAATTCACTCTTCTCCTGTACAGAACTTTATGTTATTTCTCACCAGTTATCTCTTCATCTAAAGCGTCAAAAATTATCTGCTTTATATTATTCCACTTATAGTCAGTCCTGAATTACCTTATTTGTCATTTGAAGCTTCTTATTTATCTTCGCTCGCTATGTGATGCCTGTTCCTTTTCACATTCATCTATTCTGTAAGAGAGTCAAAATTGTACTACTCTACTCAAACTTGAAAGATGTTCATATTAAAGTTGATGTCTCTTTTACCTTCTGACCCTGGGATATCCCGCAATTTTCTTTTTTAAATATATTTACAGGTTTCAATATGTCCTCAACTGCCCCGACTGTTTTGCAATAGCTCTTTCTCCTTCATCGTCATTGGTATTCTTTTTTTAAACCAATTTTCACGAAAGACTCGATATCAGATAGTCATGCTGGTTGTAGCATCTCTGATACACAGAGTCACCTTCTGCAAAATTGTTGCTCCGCCTTTACTCCTGAATTGTTGACTTTTTTCTCTCTCTCCAGAAAATTTCATCTTCGCTTCAACGTAATTTCATTATTTATTCTGATAGGATGAGTGCTTTGGAAATGCTTTCTCGCTGTCATAATCAGATCGTGCCCCGCATTTCGTTCATTTTACGTTTATTGCAAAGTGATGGTTTGAATATAATTTTTGTTGATTTCCGAGTTCAAGATTTTTGGAAATGAGAAAGTTGATTCGACTGCAAAATCTACCATAGATTTTTTTTTCAGTGCAGGACTTCCGTTTTCTGACATTAAGATAGTATTCACCTCTGACATATTTTCTTCCTGGCAAGAAACGTGTCATCTGCAGATACAGAATACACTCTACTAAATCTTACATAGGTTTGTGCCTGTCTTACCTACATATGAGGCTAATGTAAAACCGACACCCTTCCTCATTAGATACTCTTATTGCACTCACAGGCATCTAATGGCAGAAGGGCAGCAATCTGTCCCACTTGTGACGCATATTTTACAATATATCACATTTTAGCTGAATGTCGTACTTTTAATTCGTTTCTTTCATTCATTATCCTTTACATTATCGAATTTGTTGGCTGAGAATTACCAATCGAAATTTCCTAATTTTTTAAAAGTCATCGAGTTCTATATTTGTTTTAAAATTATTTGAATTTGTTTTATCTCTGTGTTCGACGTTTTTGCATCATTTTTCAATCATTCTTCGGTTTCTAAATAATTATTTTCATGTAGTGAGATTTTAAAATTATGTCCTTTCCTTACAGCCTGATCATATGTTATGCGTTTTATTATCGAACTATTTGCTTTGACATTTTAGTAAAACCTCGTTCAATCATTTGTTGCTAAGTTCTTGCCGTTTGCTTGACACCGCATGACCAAATATGATCCTTGCGCCAAAAAACATCACAAAACAAACAAACCAAGAAAAGATCTATCAAGAAATCAAACCAAGAAAGTATACTATTTCGAAAACAGATGGCGCCACTAAAGATCCACTTGTGAACACTTGTAAAAAAATTTTTTATGTAACTCTATTATTGCTTTTTTATGAAACACTAATTTTTTTCAAAAATCAAAATTGAATTATCACACCATTTTCAAAATAAAATCACCCCTTCTTTTTTTTAGTTAAGTACATCAAGCGTTTGTTAAAATTCCCCAAAATTCTCACTACTATTTTAACAGTGGGAAAAATTATAAACAGTATTAATTGAATTATAATATCTTTGAATATAAATATTATAATTCAAACAAATTTATTTTGATATGGAATTATTTTAAATGTCTTTTCTGAATTGACTCATGGCACATTTCGAAGTATTTATTATGGTCATGAAATAATCCTTTCTGTTTTAACTGCAGTTTCGAAGCTAAAATATTCTTAATTGAATTTTGGTCACAGAAAAGCCATGAAAACCCCCCAACTGAGATTTTCTCCATCGGAAGATGTGTTTGAAAATACTACTGGCATCAATATATAGAATTTTCTGTAACTCAGGCCGCAGTTTTAAAATATCCCCGCCAATGCGAATCCCAACTTCTGTTTTTGGCGTTTAGTGGCTCTGCGTTTTATTGTTTTGTTTTGTTTGTTTGTTTGTTTTTGTTTGTTTTGTTTTATTTTTTTTCTTATGAATGCAGATGGAATAAGGCATAAATAATAATTAGTTACGGGATCATGAATTTCAATTTCATTTACATCATTATATGCTGTATTTTAAAAAAGAACAACGAGCTGTGGTCTTCAATTTTCCTTATTCTCTTATTTCAATGGGCATTTGGAAGTTATTTCTCTTTTTTTCTTTCTATTCAGCAGTATTTTTTTAAATTTGGAAATGCATTTTATTCTGTTAGTAGATTAACATTTGTCTCAATCCGATTTTAATTATCAGTTTTAATTTGGTTGTTTGAGAAACATTGTGCTGAGATGATTCAGTAGTAGGGGAGCAAAACTGGCGAAAGAAATAAATACACGATACAAGACAACACAATTGTCAAGGGAATAAAAAATATTTATGGGATCGCAAACTTCAAATTTTATTTATTTTCTTTTTTCGCTGGTCTGAAGTTTGTTGATTTATATTATTCTCACATCAGTTGCAGCTTATTGCTAAAATTTTCTGTCAATAAATTTTATATTTAGCATTTAGCATTGCGTTGTTTTTTTTCTGTTAGTGGATCACTATTTGTTTCAAACCAGTTTTAGTAATTAGTTTTGATTTGAGTGCTTCTGAACTTAACGATTAGAAAACATTTCATTCTGAGGAAACAACTTTTTATGTTACTTCATACTTACATCTAAATGCATTAAAAATAATAATTGGGCTTTTTTTATTTCTTTAGCACTCTGCTAATGTGCGTGATATTTTCTACTACAACTTTCATTAATTAATCTGTGACTATCATATCCGAGATATTAATTTGATAACAGACTTTCCGGACGGATACATCTTCTAATCTGTTTAAATAGTTTTAGTAAACATTTGGGAGAATATGAGATAAGATTATCTCGGAACCTTCTTAAAGATGTAATGGTATAAGCTAATGAAAATCGATTAAATATATATTATGTATAACTCGCAGAGGATGACTTTCATCTAAATCCTGTGTATATATGCATCAAAGGTGCTTCCTAAACAGACACATGTTGAGTCACATCTTTCAGGATTTCTTCTTGTGGATATGGATGAAGTCCTTGATATACAAGACAATCGTTGCATTCGATATCAACTTCATCTTCAGGTTCATTTCAATGACAATGTGTGCAATGTGTACATGTCCGAAAGTCCATGAGTTTACATTGTGAAGCCTGAATTTATGCGAGTGGTAATAGTCTGAAATATGTCTGATAATGTGACTGTGATTTTTTCCCATTGTGCAATCCTGAAAATTCTATATTAATAAAAATCATATTTAGCACCACTATCTATATCCAACCTATTTTGATCACGCTGTTAAACGAGCATGCGGTTGCTTTTTCAGATACACTATTCAGAGTAAAAGTTGTCCATCATATCCATATAGATTAAAACAGTTAAAACATAAAGTTTATATTCTTATATTTGAGAAAGCTTACATAGAATATTATGGAAGAAGAATTCAGCCATTTTCAATCGTGAATAGTTATAATAGAATAATGTTTCAAAAATATCACTAAAATTCTTCTAATACATGTAAATACTACAAAATATCTTTTCGCCAATTGAAACGGGAACATACAATATCAAGCAAGATATTTTTCTGTATAATTTAGCATATATTTCAGATATTATTTAGGATTTTTAAAGCCATTTGAGGCAATTGGTAGCGTTATTCTATTCATCGGATACAATTAAAGAAATAATATCAAAAATCGAATGGATTAGTTAAAATAGAAACACATTTGCATAATTTTGTATTCCAGAAAAAAAATGTTAAACATTTTCAAACAGATGTATATACTGTCTCATGAAAGTTATGAAGTCTTGACACGGTAAGCTATGACTTCAATAGTCTTTTTTCTATTACAAGATTGTCCCTGGAATTTAAAATAACCACTGCAACTGCATAGAAGATTCATAACATCATATGCTGAAACAGATGAATATTGCTCAGTTGATATTATAAAATTCTACAAAATCCTTTGCCAGCTTCCTTTCATATAACTTTTTGGCTCAAACTGCCGTCTTCGTTTCCATCGTCACACTGCTTCTCATCATCGTACTCTTTTTTTTCTCGAATTCTCTGAGAATACAATTTTACACACTTCTAAACTTTATCACTCAATTCTCAAGAAATTACTGTTATAAATGAAGAGAGTAACTATTTCTTTTACGTTTCCTAGCCATACCGACACTATGTGGCTTAAAGTATATATACAAATACAGTTTGATGGGTCCATTTCAGGTTTTCGTTTATGCGATTTACGACAAAAACCATGGCTGCCATGGCGTAGTAGTCATCTTCAGGACTGGAAAGTTCCAGATTCGAAAAACCCAATACCTCTAAGCATCTGTCGTATAATAGATTCTTGTGTGTGTTAATTCTGATGTCTTGGACTATATGTCCTTCCGTTTGTGTTGCGCGGAAGTTAGGTGAAAGAATGTTAACTTATGTATCTCTCTCGTCATCTGACCAAGATTTCAAACAAACTCAGTCACAAAATGACCCTAAAGATTCTAAATAGGACGTTAATGAAATTTAACTATACTAAGCGAAATAAACCACAAAATTTCTATTAGTCAGTGAATTGCAGAGAGCATTGTTAGAAAATAAATCATAATTCCAAATCTCGTGAACATTAGCTTTACATCCGACCTGCGTTTCCAAATAGTTAGGGCATCAGATATTTTTTATCCCATAGTAGTAAATTCTGTACATAAATTTTGAACTTGAGAATAGCTACTATTTTAATCTTGCCGGCTAATTGAGAAGCAGGCAGGATGAGATTTAGCTCAATAGGATCTCTTAGACAATAGAGGGTTTCAGGAGTCCTTTACCCGTCTTAAACTTCCAAAGTCTGACTTTTTTTTTTCTTTTTTTATTCAACCTCCATATAAACAGTTTTTAATGAATGAATATCACTACAAACAAATAAGCAAAATAAAGAACATTTAACAACGGTTCCCCTTTAAGAAAAGTAGCTTCAGTATTTTGCCTGTAAGAAAACCTGAATTAAAATTTAAAATCAACTTTAAACAAAATAATAAAGAATGATAAAACTTAGACGTAATATTCTTTAATTACTGCACTGGACATTCTGTCAATTTTAAAATAATTCCTTTGAATTATTTTTTAAAAATTTATATGAAACTGGAAGCAGGTCAGTAATTAAGAAAAATCATCTTTAATATTCTTCCAAATGTTTGTTTTCCTCACATTTTTTTATGTATATTCTTGCAAAATATCATGTAAATAAATTATTTCTAGTGTTCTATTTACTGGCCTATACATAGATGAGTCAGGATTTTCTGACTGGTTGAAGACCAATAACAGCTTTCCAATATCTTCAATTTAGAAAAACAGCATTCCCTACTAGAATTACTTGTCATAAAATAGCTGTAAATTTTCAGTGTCGTCATTAAAATCGTCATAATATCATATATTAATTTAAACGAAATTGCTATAGGCACTTTTGTTGTTCCTCTAGATCGTATAATTGTGACACTAAAAATATAATTTTTTTTAATTTTATATTTAAACATTTCACCTTCAAACTCAACCTGAATAGTATGAAAACAGCGTTTTTTTATTTTAATATAAAATTGTCCATACATTTACCATTTGATTTTTTTTTCGAAAAATTAAACAAAATTCCAAATAGGGATTTCAATTTATTGCACATCTCAATAGCTGCAGATAGCTCTTTAGCTAGTTTTAGTTATAGATAGCTAGATCGCTAGCTTTGCATATCCTAACTAGCTTTGCATTTTTAGATAGCTAGCTTTGCATATCCTATACATGCGCATATATTTCCATTTTCAGTCTTCCCTTCCTGTTAGTCTTCTACTATCATGATATGCCCCCCCTTCGGATTTTTTTTCTTAAGCCGACTTTTATGTGTTCATTGGGTATCAGTTTTCTGATTTGCTTTGTAATCATCAAATATTTCTCTCTGTAACATCACCATCGCCTACAGAAGAAAATTGCTAAAGGAAAAAGAAGCTAAAAGGAAATAAATTCGTTCATTCGCATAGATACGAAAAAGGACCCCGGTTGTTTAATCTTCCGTGAAGGAACAGTTGTGTAACATTTGTTGTGACAGAAATAGTACAGTTTTTAAGTGCAATTAAGGCTTTAGTAAATGTTAGTAACCTCATAAAAAAAATATTTTTCCTTTTAACTACTTTTAAAAAAATATTTCACTCTAAACCTTCTCATAAAATTTAGAGAATTAGATTTCGAACTGATTATGAGCCATAAAAAAAAGAAGCGTTATATAATAAAAAGGATAAAAAGAAGCACTAAAGAAAATGACACGATGTTACCTTGATGCCCTAGCCATACCGACACTATGTGGCTTAAAATATATATACAAATACAGTTTGAATACGTTAATTGGTGTATGAATTAATACTATTCCTATTACATTTATTTCCATGTGTCACGTGACTCATAATTGCTTCACACGGAAATTTTTGTTTCAGTTTGCATCTGTGATTCATCTGAATATATAAATGAAGTTCTCGTGAAAAGGGAGGGGCGGACCTTTTAAATAGATTTAGAATAAGAGTTAAAAAAATACTAATTCGTCACATGCGAAATATTTTATTTCAAAGGCATTGTTGACTTGTAACCTAAAGTAACATTGCATGATTAAATAATCAATAATAAAGATCCTAACACCTTTTAAATATTACTAAATTTGCTAATACAAAATAGATAATTCATTAAATCAAAAAATACACCTATTCTATGCATCAAAAAAGTAAACAATGGCAAGTCCTCGTTCCATTATTTTTTTCTCTTTTTCAATTTTGCATATGCAGTCACTTTTTTTCTTAATGAATCTTAAAATAAGTTGAATTAGAGATAACCATTTCATTCCCGATTTCGTTTCGTTTCGCTATTTCATGAAACAAAAGAAATGAATCCGCCATCAAGAAGTAAAGAGTGACATATTTTTTTTTTTTTTGTCTCTTTATAACAAACTTGCGAATAAAGTCCTACTCCTTGTTAATATTGTATTTAATATCAAATTTAAAATCTGCATAATTTATAAATACATCCGCAGTTCAAACGATTTCACCGAAAGTGTGCCGTGTAAACGAATCGGGTGGGCATTAAATACGTTGGGACTAATGTTTTCTTCCTAATGTGGCGTGGAAATTTTATTCGAAAATGCCGATCAGAGTGTTTAAAAAGCCTCGTCATCTGAACGCTATTTAAAATTACAAAGTCCTTCCCAAAATACCTCTAATACTTCAAAAGATATAATTCAAAGATATAAATGATATAAAGATATTGAAAGATATAAAGTTATAATCCCATAGATTTAATTAAATTAATAACACTAATTGATATAATTTAGTAATACTACTAATTTTCTATTCATAGAACACAATTTACCAGATTTTATACTTTATTAGAACTAAAAACTACGTTAAATTAATTACTGTATTAATGAGGCCGGGATAACCTAGTTGGTAGGGCGTTGAATTCGCGTCTCTTGGGTTGCGAGTTCGAACCCCGCGGGTCGAAGACACTTCGTGTATGTGGTGGCTGGCGTGCATCTAAATCTGTCGTGGTCACAAAGTCCTCCATGTCAAGAATAATACCATTGGGGTACTGGATCAGGGGTGATCGTTCTCTGATTCAGGCCTAAATTACTTTCTGTGGAAGAATGAATGAAATGCATGAATGAAGCCCGCCATGTAAAAAGGGTTGTGACGTGTGTGGAGCTAAGTCGTGCTTCTGACCCTAGATGGCACTACTGAAGAACAAGAGACGCACGCTTGGCTTAAAATCACTAACTTCTAAAGTCAATGAGCTTGTCTATAACAATTGTCATTACAAACAACTATATTTCTCATCCATTCCTAAAGTCTTATTGAGTAGTTTTGTGAATTTGGGCAGTAATCATTATAATCAATATTCTGCTATAGAGGTAACGAAAAATTTCAAAAAATATTCTGTTTTCCTTTAACATTTTAAGTGTCGCATTACGCTTCTAGTAATGTAATATTAGCATGTTATCAAAATTAAAATTCATTGTGACGCAGATAAAAATAATTTCCATTTTTTCCAAATTTTATAACAAAATGGAAACAATCTTTTTAGAATTTTTTAGACACGGAACAATTTGAACAGAATTGAATTTTAATAAAAATCGACAGCACCAGTTTTTTAACTATAAAGAATGTCATTAGATCTGTATTCTGTTTTAATAAATATAACGTAACCTGAAGGAACATAAATATATTAAATAATACTTTAAAAATACAAGCGTACAAAATATTGATTTAAAAAATTTAATCATTCCTTATAATAATTAAATTTAGTGTATGTGTTTGTGCAAGAGCGGGGGTGCACTTATGTCGGGCTTTACTTAACTGCTAGTCCCTCGGGGAGAGGGACATCGTAATTGAGGATGAGACGCTTCCAGTATGGTGGTTAGTTCTCGACAAGTTTGAGGGTATATGAAAGGGTGGAGGTGACTACCTCCCATCGATGGACGGGACGATAACGGGACATACTTCCTTAGGGAAGGTTTGATGGGCCTTAGGACTCAACCACAGTTCCCGCCAGTGTTGCTGTCGTGGCGGTCCGGTCATTCATGTTTTTCCGTGTGCCTTCGGGCGGGTCGGAGTAATCAGTCTTAGTTACTAATAAAACAATATACCGGATAATAATTTGAGGCGCATTTTACTTCTTGAAAATTAGATTAAGCACCTGCTCTTTTGGTAAAATACCTTCTGAATTTTTTGGGAAAGAAATTTGAGTGCTTTTCGGTTTGCCATTTTCTTTTTTAATCTTATATTATGAAGCTTAATGTAGTTTTGAAAGTTCCCCTACATGTTAGTTTGGTGCTTTCTTGCTTAGTAGATTTCGAACAGAAATCTTGGGTATAAATCTTTTCACAATGATAAAACGACAGAATTTTCCATTTGGAATTGTTTTTCAATTAAATCGAAATGCAACCAACCTGCAATGATGTTTATTGCCAAATATTCAGTTAAAAATTAATTCCCACCATTTCACCGTGCATTTAGCTCATCAGTATGTAAATCTGACTTGGCTCTAGTGAGAAAAATACTATCAAATTTTTTATTACATAAAAACACAAAAGTAAATATACGCTTCAAAAAGATTATACAAAAAAAAGAAATAAAAATTGGTTGTTTCCCTAGAGATATTAATTAAACCCATGTTTAGTGGTAAACATAGTTTTGCAGCAAATACGCATAAGTTTGCACAAAACTTATTTTGCATTTTTAAATCTATTGAAATCTCATAAAAAAGAATCTTTATTAATTGATTTTTCTATCATTTTGAATTTTGAAATATTTTTAATAAGTTTTAAATCATTTGTATATATATTATATACGTAAATAAACGAGAAAAAAAGTGTATTAATGTGATTTGATGCGAGTTGATTCCGTAGAGAAAAAAAATAGCTTCGATATTGGGAAGAATGGGAAATTTTCTGAATTTTCAATCCATCTCATGACTTATTTACAAATGAAGAATCTACTAGAAATTGCTTGGTGAAGACTATTCATTGAGTATATTGTAAAACTTCTTTTTCATGTATTCCAAAGGTTGATAGTGCTATAATAATAGAAATTTATTATTTGTTTAAGTTCTTAGGAGATTTTATCCCCGTTTCGATCATCAAACATATTACGCTTGTGTGATAACATCTACTAGTAGATACATAAAGATTTTTACAGACCTATTTTTTATATATCTGTCTTTTATGTAATAGGACATGAATATAAATCGGAAACCATTCAAGTTTTACACTGGACTTAATTTGAATCCTGCATTTATGTGTTTGATGTAATTTATTCAAAATTCTATTTTATTTTAAAATCATAAATTAAAAATGACACCAAAGTTATACCTATGAACTTCTTTTCATACACAGTTATGAGATATGAAAAATATCTACCACGTCGCACTTTCTCAGAAGCAGAAGAGGGGTGGGGGGCACTTTAATATATATATTAGCCCTATTAAATAATATTGAATACTCATAACAAAAATTGTTTGTCTATAAGCTTTCAGGCAGTCTTTAAATAATCAGTTCACGCAATAAATGTTACGAAATCTTAAATTTAGAGCCAATCATTATTAGTAACATAGATAATAGCTGGACTTTATTTAAAGAAATTAATTTTCATTGCATTTTTAATTAATGAATTTGGTTTAACTAGTAATCAAATTAATGAATTAAAATAATGTTTTGAAACTCCTAATCATATGAATCCTCAAAGTCACGTTCAATACTAAAATATGTATATATTCTTTAGATCATATGAAATAAAACCATAGCTTATTGATAATAAAATCTTATTGATAGCATAGCTTATTGATAAAGCTTAAAAATATTCTCTGTACAGTAATAAAAAATATGAGCTTATCTAGACTAAAATAGACTGGAAAGTACCTAGGAGTTTACAGCTTTAAATCACTAGAGGGAAATATAAGACCTAGTAACTACTGTTGCAATTCATGAGGAAAAGCTAGCGTGATGTAAGAAGTCATCGAGTGAACAGCTGCAGTTCTTCAGTTTCGATTCAAAATTTCATGTCTGCGTGTAGTAAAGTATGAAAATTTTCCTTTTATTTTCAAATTTTATAGTATTATTTAAGCGTTCTGAACTTTACATTTCATTATTTATTCATACTATCTTTATCTTGTATATAGACTTGTGATAGACTCTAACTTTTGATAAAGAGCGATTTAAAAATAAATAGATGTTTATCATCATTTTTGTCATATTTCATTCATTTTGATTGCATTTGAATCAATGAATGTGTTTAATTTATGTCCAATAGTTCAGTCTTCTTCAGGTTTCATTGTCTACTCATGTCCCATTTCCAATGCTTTTCTTTAATTCTAATTTTAAGTGTTCTTCATCCAAAGAACTCTAGAATTTTAACAATCAATAAAGAAATATTAGTTTTCCTGCATTATATATATATATATATATACCTATTTCTAAGAATGATATTTTTTGTATTAAAAAAAATTGTATTTATGCTCATTTTGGTTTCAACAATTCTTTTCTAACTCCAAATTAAGAGAACTCTAAAAAGCTGGTCCATTCTACAACATGATATTCATTGTATAATCTGAATCAAAATCATTCTAATGCACCGGGATTACTTGAGACTGTGCCAGATTTGGAGACAATAAAGAATAGCTCAAATCATGCTTCCCTAAGGGAAAAAGTCTACAAATTGCAAAATAACAAAATTTTACTTTTTTTATAACTTTGGTGATTATTGCAGCTATTTATTCCAAAAAAAGTTCAAAATACACGTATTCATATTCTTTTAAATGAAATCAATAATCTTAAAGTAATAACATCGGTACTACTAAGGAAATTGGTCTTAAATCGTGTCAAGGAGGCGAATGAAACAGAAACACTTGAAATAATTGCCGTTTGAATATAATCGTTTATAAATAATAATGTTCCGCATTTGCTTGCAAAGGAAAAACAAATTTTTTTGTTAACTTACTCATTCCAGCACATATATCATGTAACTATGTTTCGTATTTCCTGCACCGAATGATATTGTCCATGTATTCTTTTTCACAGTTGTTACAAAAATAACTATATTTCTTTATTTTCATGCATTTTTGCGTCATTTATGTAAGTGGGTTGCTTTTGATTTTTTTCATTTGCTGTGGTGCCTTTTTATGTTCCCTAAATGTTATTTTTTATTGAAGAAATTGCGATTTTTTTTTTCATTTACCAAATGTGGGGAAGAGATAACAATTAAACTCATTTCTTATATTTTGGAGATTCGGTGCTGAGGTTGCTGCCATAGAAGCACCAGGCATCGTATTTTTCAGGTGTTCTTCAGGAAATTCAAAATCTAGAAATGTAGCTTCTAGATTTTGAATTACCTGACTGCAACAAGATTCTCTTCTAAAAGAATGCCAAATGAAAAAGATTCAGTTTTTGCCATTCATGATACATTTTGTTGTGGTCAAGTATTCCTCATCTTACGCGTACTTGACTCATTGCTAGAGATACCTGACCCAGCATACAAATAATACTTAAATTCTTTGAAATTTTGTAAGCACGCAAAAATAATAGGTTGAAAGCATTGAATGAAAGGGTCGTAATTATCAAAAAATATTAATGAAACTAATTTAAAAAATTAAAAAATGTATCAGCAATAAAATGAAATTATTAATAAATTAAATTATCTTATTAAATTAATTCAAATTAAGTAATTGAGATATTTAATTAATTAAATGATAAAAACTATAACAATGGAAATGGAAACCGATTAACATGAATATCACTTTGAAGGATTGCAGGGTTGTTTATTTTTATTAGAATTAAATAGAATAGAAATCCACCAAAATGAAAAAAAAGAATATGTTTTTTAATAAATTCTGTTCAAAGCAAGAAATCGGAAAATCCTAAAAAAATTACAGAGTTTTCTTCTAACATTTTAATTAAAAGAAAAGCAAAAGAAGAAAGGAATATTCTACGAGAGATGAAATTTCTTACCTTGCAAAGATTCGACCACAATTGAAATGGAAAACTTTAAATAAAATCAAATGAGGACAAGCAGCATGATCAAAATAAAAAATACTTTTTTAAAATTATTCTCATTTAAAATTCAACAACTAAAAACACTAGCCATTATGCTTATAGTTATCGGTATTATGGCTTATCCAAATCGGAGGTTTATAATTCAATGTGGAGGATTGCTTGTACAACCATCTAGCGTGATTATTTGAGTTGCTGTATTATTGCTATACTCTACATATCCGGAAAGTTAATTCTGACTACACAATGTACTTTTGGAGCAGTAAATTTCAAAAGGCACCTATTTATATCAATTCTTTTTTGTGACGTTCTATAAGTGTTCGTAAATAGTATCCAGCAGAAGTATTCGTAACTTTATTTTTTCTAAATAACCTAAAAGCTAAAACACTTAGGAGAAAGACATTGTACAACATCTTATAATAAACTACAACTTGAAGAATGATTGTTGTTGTGTGACTATTTTAAGCCAAGCGTTTTCGCAATAGCTTCGGAGGGTAAAGACCCCTGAGCACCCGAGGGCACAAGGCTGCCTACTAGCTCATATGAAGATAGCACACACACACACTCGCTTGCACAACACCTTTTTACATGGTGGGAGGGGGCTCATTCACGCCCCTCACAAATAGAACACAGGGTAGAGAACAACAATGTCCGAACCAGGACTCGAACCTCGGACGCATAGATCACGGGGAAGACCCCTAGGCCAGGAAGGGTTAAAAATATTTTAATTAAATAAATTAAAATAATTTTTATAATTAATTTTATTTGCTAAAAAAATATCTTAATCATACCTTCAAGAATAAACTCCGAATCCACAGAACAATATAATGGAAGAAATTTAATTCAGAGCATTCCAAAATATATTTACTTGCACACCGTTTAGAATGGCTTTTCAGGATGGCAGGAAAATCCCTTTCTACAGACCATATAACAAGAGGCCAATTAGGGATGATCTATACAACTCAAACTACCTCACTTTCTCAGGAAATCATCTTTGGTCAAGTGTTCCTACTTTTCTCTTCATATAAAAAAGAGCAAAATACTCTTTCTATAAATAAAATTCTCTTTAGATGAGCAAGAGATCCTTAAATCGTATCTAATACGTCTTAAGCAACGGTCCCGATAACATTTCTAATACACATCATAAAACAATGTCAGGAGAAGCAATTGTTCATATTCAAATACATAAGAGCAATTGTTCAATTTCAAATATATAAAAGCAATTTTTCAAATAGAACAGAGTAATACTTTAAGAAATAAGAACGTTTTATGCACGAAAATTATAAGAAAACAACCCAAAACGTACTTTTTTTTCCGAAGTTAAGTTGTAACACATTGGGGCTTCGTTCTAAATGATGGCATCTTCAAGTGTGATTATAAATGAATATTCCTAATTTGCTTGTCAGTTTAAAGAAAACTAAACAAAGTACTGCCTTTCTATAAATTAAAAAATAACATTTAAAAGTTTACATTCAACACAGTTATAAGTGTTCAATATGAACCCCTCTAGAAATACGAAGAATATTGAATCAGAACGATAACTCATCCCACACTTTTTTCCGTATATCTCGTGTGAAACTTTGAAGGATGCAGATATGGGTGTATGGTGGTGCTTGATTTTTTTTCTGAAGATATATCAAACAGAAGGATTTGTACCCGCCCTATCAATTGACGAATAAATTTAAGACATGCTTATCTGCATGCTTTCAAAATATCACATCAGAGATGCTGAAAGTGTATAGAATGAATTATCGTTTCGTCTTATTTTGGAGGTGCTTTTAATGAACGCTTATAACCGTTTTACATTTAAATTTCCACTTGTTATTAGTACTTTCTGCTTTATTTTATTTTATTTTAATGGTCCTGCAAAGAAATTGCCTTTTTTTTTAATGGCCCTGCATTTCTAATTTATTATCACTCTGTACATCTCCGATGCTAGTAGCTATCGTACTGCCATTAGCGTCACTGTTTCGACAAAAAACAACTTCAATAGGTAATATGTACAACTTAGGTTTGATATAACTTATATGATTTAACCAATAAACATGCTTATTTTCTGCTTTTTTGTAAGTATATGTACACTACTGGCTAACAGTAAAGGCCAGTTCTGTTAGATGCGATAGTGATCAATAAGTTCATAAGTATGAAGCATTTTGGTGATAATCCAAGAAATTCATGGCTTTCACTGTTTATTCATAGTTTGCAGAAATCCTTGTTGGTACATTCTCATTACTTCTATCTCACCACATTCTAGATATTTTATTTAGCTATGATACTTTAATTTAATCAACAAAATCCATTTTGATTCTCTGTAGAAGTTCTCTGAGTGTTCCTTTCCATAACAGCATGAGAAAATAAAGTTGAACTCAAGGACGAAGAGATAACGTGAATTCTACAGGATTTTCCTTTCAAGACATTTCAAATTGTTTAAGTTCATCCTCGTTTAATATCTGCTGGTTTTCAAAATGAGCACTAAAGTTATTGTTGTTGGCGCTGGAATAAGTGGTGAGTATTTTATTTATTTTTGCTTTCAATTGCATATAGCGTAATTCACAAAATTAAATTATCTTTAGCGACAAACTTTTAACTTTATGATTGCCTAGTAATACTCCCTAATTATACTTCATAATATATGCCAATTCGTTTTTCAAAATGAAATATAAATGTAGATTATTAATAATATGACGTTAAAATTGCCAGTTAAATTCCTTTTTTAGCTAAAATCCTTAGTTATATCAGCGCAAAGCTTTATTGCTTGATAACATAAACTAATCAACTGACACTCCTGCATTTTTAACTACTTTGTTAACTTGTAAAGGAAATAACAAAAGATGAACTCAATAATCCAAATGAATTTTAAACGAAATCATATGTGGTTCTCCCAACTTATGACATTATTGTAGGACTTCGAAATCTTCTATTACTCTTTTGTTGTCTGCAGAGAGGGAGAAACTTTATTGAGAAATTAATTGTAACTACTTTTATGCGAATTAATATTTACAGTAAAATATAGTGGAATGCAAATATATTTAAATCTTCCTGTCTTTAAGAAAGCTTTGATTATCTAGTGCCAGGATTTATTTATCAGTACCAAATTTTGTATTTTTAAAATTATTTGTTGGCAACATTCAAATCATTTTTTAATAAATTTTTGTTAATTATTTGTGATTTCTGTAAACCTTCGTCTTACAAGATATATTATTTTCATACGTATTATCAAATACAGAAAAACTTGAAAGGCAGTTTGAAAGGAATATTTTATAGCTAAGCCAAAATGTTTTAATAGGTTCATAGCATAAATATTTAATAGTAAAACTTCAATGTAAGATCAAATCAATTCAATGAATTAATATTTACAACTATTGATAATCCAAATGTATAATTAACATGGGCAAAATGCTTATTTTTCCTTAGGATGAAAAAGTTTATTTTCAGTTAAACATAATACCAAATCTTTGCAGATTGGCAAACACATAAAAATAGTTCAAAATGACGTCTTCTGTAATAAAACACGTATATATATATTATGGAAGTAAATACTCCATTTCATCACTACTCAATTTCATATAATGTCAAAATTGAACTACAGTAAGAAGAATTTAATGTGTAAGTTTCATAACAAAGACTACACTGCGTAAAAAAAGTAGAAGGACACTTGATTTTGTAACAATAACCGAAAAATATTTTATTTTTAATAAAAAATTTTATTAGAAGCATTTAACAAATATTTCAAAAATACAATTTTAACATCAGAATTATGATGTTCAAACATAAAATATTAATGGCAACAAAAATAGTTTCTCTTTTTTGAAACTTTGTAAAAAAAGTAGAAGGACAGCATTATAATGAATGGAAAAAATAGTGACTTTAATAAGGAATAGTCTTCCCATTGGCCTTTATAACTTCAAATATTCTGTTTGGAAGTGAATTGCATAGAGTTTGAACTTCAGTTTGACAAAAATTGTCCCACGAGTCATTCAATGCTTCTCGAAGCTAAGTTTGCGAATCAAATTGCCTTCCATCAGCATAAACTCGACGAACTAGCATTGCCCAGATGTTTTCCACTATATTAAGGTCAGGACGTTTGGCTGGCCATGGTAAAACACCCACATTATTTGTTAGGAACCAATTTTTGACTCCAGTCGCGGTGTGAATGGAAGCTCCGTCTTGCGGAAACTTCCACTATTCACCCCCTATGTCAGAGTCATAAGGAAGAAGCTCGGAATTCAGCCCTTGAATGTAGTCTCTATGTTTTTGCTTACCATTTAAGAAAGCCAGACTTGTTCTTCCTCCGTATTCAACAGCCAACCAAACCATTAAACTCCCTCCTCCCATTTGTCGTGTTGAATAGTATTCGCCTTCAGTCCCCAGACAATGCCAGTAGTGCTGATATCCGCCTGGACCGTCTAAGTTGAATTTCTTTTCATCGGAAAATATCACAGAAGTCCATTCTGTAGTCCTGGACATGTGATCCTTAGCTCACACTAAACGGTTATCAATGTGAGCTTGTTTCCACTTAGGATGATGTTTCCATTTTTAAAAAATGAATTTTCTTGATCTTTTAATATAGTTGTAAACTGTTTGTTTCGTCACATGATTAAGTCCTGCTTGATTTCTTGCCTTTGAAACACTTCCTTTGTTCTTCTTCAGCACACGAGCAAGTTTTCTTTCATCACGTGGTGTTAACTTCTTCGGTCTACCAGTCTTCTTTTTATTTTCATTTTTATAAGGATTTCAGATAAAGTTTGAAACTGTATTGGGGCTCACCTGCAACAATCGAGCAATCTCTCTGACACCTTTACCATCATTTTGATATGCGGAAATTTGCCCTTTTTGCAAATCGTTCAAAGGTATTCCTTTAGGCATTTCTGAGAACGGATAAACAACGTAACTTTTAAACAAATTAGATTTTTTTGATAGAAAAGGATAAACAAAGTACAAAATCACTATTTAAATAAAGAACAACTCACTAAATTAAATATGTTAACAAGTGTTCTTCTACTTTTTTTTACGCATCGGAAATAATATATACTAATTTTCTTAATAATATTAGTGGTAGATGTTTAATTTTTGCCTAAAATGAAAAAAAGGGTCATTAAATTAATCTGCATAAATATCTGGTAGTTAGGAGAAAATAAGAGATATTAATTGGCAAAAAAGACACTGTCCTTCTACTTTTTTTACGCAGTGTATCAAAAAAATTTGAAATATTGTGATTATTATTATTGGATTATTTCATTCAAAAATAAGTTTAGTCAACAGAATTTATTTGATGCTAATAGACGATAATGAATGCTTTATTACACAAAAATTCTTCTCAGTTTAGGCATTTTAATTTTGATAGTTAGACTTTAGATTCCATTTTAAATTATATTATAATAATAAGGTTGCTGAAATTAAATATGAATTTTGAATATTGTTCCGCTAGTTCTTTCGTTTCTTTGCTTGTACTGGGATCCTCAGATTCTTGAATAGAAGTTAAATTTTGTTTTGATTGATATTGTACTTTCAGTTTTCTTATATATACTCCACTTTAGTTTTATGTAAATTATTAAGTTTTTAAATAAAAGCTAAATCTTTTTAAACCAATAATATTTTCTAAGTTTATTAATAGATATTATTCTCATAATATTCATCTTTCTTTCAAATTTTTTAATTACTTGTGTGTTTCATAATGTAAAGAATACATTTCAGTTAACTAGCAAACAAGCAGGTAGCACGATAGATTAAGAAATATGAAGAAATTTGACAAATGATTTTTTGCTTTCATAAAAATAAAGAATTAGAGAAAAATAGCATTTTTTATTTAGATAAAGATATCTTTAAAAAGCAAATGAAATAAATATTTAATTTTTAATTTTTTAAATTATTTTGTTCTCATCACATGATAATTAATATTTCTTTTGATTTCTAAGCATGAAAAACTGCCAAATTTGATCCAATTTAATAACATGAAAAACTATTACTACAAAATACCTATATTCCTGATCATTATGTTATCGAATTAAAAAAAGGTTGGCTTCAGTATTTTCTGCAAGTTTTTGGTATTCTCAAATAAAGTATTCCATACAAAGTAAGTGCCTCATGTATGCGTCTTCACCAGGTACGTAAGTTCCAGGTGTTCAAATGAAACTATATTACGTATTGAATTTTCGGCAAACATCTATTCCTTTTTTATCTAAGCAAATAAATTGTGTTTTCGTTAAAATAATCCAGAATTTTTGTTCGAAACCAGCTCCAAAGTAACTATATTTTCTGGGCAATAAATCAATTCGTTATAGAAAAGTTCTGCTGTTTCTGATTTGCTTATATTTGTCATTCTTGTATCTTTGTAGAAATGGAGGTTTTGCACTGAAAAATCCAGTTTTAGGAATCAGAACATATAACAATGGGAAATAAATATCTAGCGAATACTTAGGGAGAGGTAAAAAAAGGCTTCCAAAATATTTTCTATAACAAACTTTACAATAATCTAGCGCTGACGTGATACAGAATTAATTTATCATGTTTTTCGGTATATTTCGCTTATTTTTTTGTTTCATCGCTAGGCTAAAATACATTAAATGTGGTTGGCCAAGTTCAATAGGGATAATCTGACCTTATTTTCTCTGACAGTAGTTATCCTAAAAATGGAATCCACTTTCTGAAATGATAATTTGATTCGGTTGCAAGAGCTCGCATACTAAATTCACTTATAATATATTCTTGGTTCCGCCAAACTTTATGAGCCTTTTTTTTTCTTTCCCGTTTTCCCTGTAGAATCGCGTGTCTGTATGAAATCTCTACTTCTTTCGGATGCTTTCCATTTCTTAAGTAAGTCCTTTTTGCAACTAATATGAGTTTGAGAATTAGCGTAGCTTGATAGATGGGAAATCTCTATCATCTCCATTCTCTATAGTGATTTCTCGAATAGAGGAAGATAGGTGTCATCTATCCTTCAAATTCATTAAATTCTTCACCATTTAACATTTTTGATAAATTTCTAAGAAACTGTCGAAATTCTTCTGCTAATAATGCTTCCAGTTGTTCATCATGAAAACTTTATTATGATTTTCTGGAAGTTCTTTATCTTTCACACCGTCAGTGTCTTAAAATATTTAAACCTATTTCTAAATTTTTTCCTTTATTTAGATTATTCAAAGTGTATTCTCAAATGCTCGTTCTTTGTATAGTCCTTCAGAAACATATCCATACACTGATTGTTCTCAATCTACTAATGTTAAAATCGAACAAAACATGTCATTTGATTTATTAATGTGTTAAAAGAAATGTACTAATTACTTATTTCACATAGAGTAAGAGATGTATTATTTATATTTCAATTAAATATTATAATAAGATTTACAACCCGCTTTCGGAACTTTACAGAAAAATGTTATTTTCTTAAATAACATCATATGAATAATAATGCCATCTTTGGCAGTAGCAAAGTTTTTACAAGGACTTAATTCTTCTCTACGTTGTCGCCCATTAAAGCAGCAAGAAATTCGTTTAAAATTCATCTGATGTGAGGCAGGCATTTGGCTGTATCTCCTATTACTGAGACAGGTTAAATTAAATTTTGGATGTGTTAATGGATTGGGATATTTGAATTAACACTCGAAATATGTTGTAGATATTTTAAATTAATATTATAGCATGCTTTACTAATTACCATAAAGAATAAGATATGTTTTGCCTCTATAAACAATTGACAAAAAAACATTTTTAGGGCTTTGTGCTGCAAATCTGCTGAAGGAAGCTGGAGTTAGTGTTCTTGTGCTGGAAGCCATGAACCGTGTTGGTGGAAGAACTTTTACAAAACGGGTAAAGATGTTCTTTATTCTTAATATAGACGAAGTTAATAGAAGTAATTGACATCTCCTCAATTATACATTTTTCATAAAATAAATTCACACTAGAAGTAAAATATCTTATGTGTTCTTGTAGTACTGAGGTCATTAATACGTCTCGAAGAGTTCTGGTTGTAGGAAAGTTAGTTGAAATTGTCCTTTCTAAAAAAGTTCCAAATTTGCTCCGGATATGGATCAGGATATCTAGTTAGCCAATTGACCTGGTAAATATCCTCACTTTTCAGAAATTCCTTTGTCAGGAGAGTTCCATTTATACGTACGCTGTCGTCCATAATTGTGAAGGTTAAAAAAAATTGGGATAAAATATACATCTGAAAAGATGAATATAAAGTTCCAAAGTATCCTTCCCATTCGTCAAATCAGCCATAATAGCTCTGCTAAAGAGGCTTCTCAGTCAATTCAACATGATACCTATTCAAAAAATTTACCCTCCGTTAGCGAAATGGTTCCTTTCACAGATGTAAGTTCGATTTATATTTATTGGGTTCAATCGCGTAAGAACCAGGTTTTGCTGAGTGAAACATTTGTAGAAAAGAATGCTGATGATAACAACTACATAATAAATCTTCAAACAGCATTTAAAGTTTCAGAAATGAAATTTGTATAAAGAATAAAAGTAGTAATAAAATTCATAATAACACACTAAAATATGATAGATAAAATAGAGCTCGAGAATTGGATAAAACAAATATATAAAAATTACAAATAAAAGTTTTAGATATACAGGGTTGTCATAGATAAAATTCATCTATTCAGAGGGCTCAACAACCGTTTATTTAGCTCCTGACGAAACATGATTTCACTAACATGTAACACGAGTGAAGCTGAAAAAAATTGGTTACATTTTTCGTTAATAGGTAGTTCCAATTTCTAAGACGATTTTTACGGATTTTTTTTTTTCCTGAAACAAAATTGAACAATTGTCGGAAGAAGTTGCCAAGTTCTTTTATTCCAGAGCTGCAATAGCGAGGACGGAAGCGTTCAAAATATCATGTTTGTTCAAGACAATTTTATGCATCACCTCTCATTACTCACGCAGTTCAAACTTTCTTGAAACTCCATTTCATGCACTACCGTGAAAATACATCTTTATTTTCAAATAATATGGGCCCCACAATCGCCTGATCTCATGCTGTACGAGTTTTGGCAGTAGGAATTTTTGAATGAATATGTATATAAAGGCAGACTAATAAGAGAATGTAGCCACCAACTGGAAATTCTCAACCTCGAAGCATACATCTATACTAGTCAGAACATATATACTCAGGGCCACTTCCGGATATAGTGACCATCCTTAACGGCCAAGAAAGTGATTCCTAAATTCATCTCTGTCTTACCACTTAGTTATCTAGAAATAAACCGAGTAAAATCACTGGGAAATACAATTCCTTAACCCTCTAAAAGATCTCATTCACAATAAATACATGGTGTTATTGGTTATCCATGAGAAGCAAAAAGCAAACAAGTGGTAATAGCTTCTTGTAAACTTTTCTTGGAATGGTAATAGGAAGTGTACGGAATGGAAGTAGAAAAGGGAACGCTTCAGGGATGGAAGTAGAAAAAACGAAGCAAAAATTATAGGGAAGTACAAACATGAAGGAAGAATACATCCGTGGGTACATAGGCATTGGGCCATTCGTACGCACCCAAAGAAAGAGTCCCTGAAAAGTCTCGAATGCTGAAGAATAGATAATGGCTCGTTGGTACCTTTCTGATTGAAATACGTCAGGAATTAGTAGTTAGGCTCAGCAGAGAGACATCAATGAATAGAAGGATCTCCCACTGATTTCTAGCCCAAAGTCTTTCTCTATATAATGCCAAATGGGTTGACTCTCTTGGGCAAGTAAGTAAGCTGTATAAAAACAAGTGTGATGTAAGTAGAACTAAAGCACACTTAATGGAGTTACATCCATTAAGTGTGGTTTAGTTCTATTTACATCACGCTTTGATACAACACAAGGGCTATGTTGGAAAACCTAATAATTATTCGGAGCAAGTAATTTTTAATAGTGGTCAGATGTCTATTGAAATCATAAATCCATTGACAAGTCAATCATAAACGTGTTGGTTAAAATAGAGATTGCATTACATTGATATTTACCATCTAATGCTAAAAAATGAAGATTTAATATAACTTATATGCATATTAATCTATTTTTAAAGCAACAAATGTGCAATTTTATTCACGTGATTCTATCCAAGAATTATTGTTCATTCAAAAATGCTTTCAATTTTATTTTCATACTTTTTCCTGCTTGCCCCATAGACATTAAAACAAAAACAGATAAATGTGAAAAATATTGAAAAATGAGTTTCATTAATTAAGCAACTATCAATTCAGAAATAAACAATATGTTCCTTTTTCCTTTTTGTTCCTTTTTCATGGTATTTTGTGGCTTGACTTGTTGTGTTTTTATATGGATTGTTTTTTGAAAATGATTTTATTCTTGTGATACTAATTTTTGTCTCTAAAACCTCAATTTTCTGGGATTTTCGGGTCACGAGGGGTCAGTTGGTTGGACGAGAGTCAGACCCTTCACAGAAAAAATCCATGGTTTGAATCCTTGCCTGAGGGTGACCCTTGAAAAAGTCTTCGGGCCGGATTATTTTTATCTTTCTTTTTGAATTTTGAATGTAAACTTATTTTAATTCTATTTTGGTTTCATTAATTAAGTATTTTTCAATATGTGTTTTCGATTTATCAAACGTATCCTAGGAGCAACGCCAATAGAAAATGGATTTAAAACTGTACATTACTTTACAGGGCCCAAAAGTAAATTATGTTGACTTAGGTGGAGCATTTGTTGGACCAACTCAAGATCACTTGCTTCGTTTAACAAAAGATCTTGGTGTGGAAAACCATAAGATAAATCAAGGAGACAACAAGTGCATTTATTATAGAAAAGTAAGGGAAAAAGTTTTGATAATTCGTTCTTTATATCGACAATACTCAATTTTTTTTGTTTTTCCTTTTGCGTTCTTTTTCATGAGTTTCAAAATTTAATTCCTTTTTATTTTTGCATTTCTTGGTAAAATACAAAGCACTATGCTTTTTAGTGCATACGATGTCCTTTAAGAAAAAAAATTACGAGGATTAAGAAATATTTTTATCATAAATAATCCTATTATATTGCAATTATTGTCCAAGGCTTTTATAATACAAATTCCACATCAAGGGTAGAAAAAGGAAAAACCAGTTATGATGTACCTGTTAAACAATACAATGCTATCACAGAAAATGTTACCTCCCGTCTTAGTGATAATATATTTTAATGCGGTTCGTTGACTTATTATGAAAGATCGACATGACCGACTGTACACTTTTAAATAGAAATATCCGAATACATCTTTTCTATTAAGATAGTTGTACGAATTATATAGTATATTAAAGAAAAATGGATACATTTCTTTAAAAAATATAGTGTATGACATTTTTGTATCTTTAATACAGAGAATATGTTGGCCATCTCATGCAATAATGGCATTTTTCAGTATCTTTGGCACCTTTCCAATTGTGCATGCGAGAATATTGTCGCCCATTTTCACAAGATTTCTTTCAGGGCTTATCAGTTAATAGTTGGCTGCATTCATGAGAAGCTGTTATTTGCATTTCATTATTGCAACTATTATTATCCACAATTTTGACTCTAGCGTATTAATTATGCTTATTCTTAGCTTGGTTATCAAAAATGGTTAGCAATAGTTCCTGTTCTCCTTGTAAATGATGCTATTTTTATCTAATTGACCAGTTTATTAGAAGAATAAGAATAAAAACTTTTTCTGCCAATATTAATAAGCAGATTACACTATATGGTCAAATAAATCCGGACACTTTTGGATTCACACATTTTCCGAGTTTTTTTTTAAAAAAAGGCTTGAACGAACTGTCTTTGAACATGCAAAAATTACATTTGACTTCATGTATTATTGCGAAAATTCGGTCACGGGGTCATTTAGGTTATTTACCAGAAACTAATGAAGAAAAAAAGTATTCTGATTCCTCCCTTTTTACAAAAAAAATTGATAATGGTTTTATTTGATGCAGGCAATATTCCCATGCATCTTCATAAAAATACCACGCATGCTCAGAAGGGTGCAAATATCCCAATTTTTTTTCATAAATTCTTTGCTTATAAAATACAGAATATTTAATCAAATTGCTAATATCCTACAGAATATGAAACGAAATACTGTGAAAGCATAATATTGAGATTTTTAAAAAATTCTTTAAATATTCGAAGAAATATTAGCATTTTTATAAAATAAATTTTTACGAAAAATTTAGCAGATTTTTTTTTCTTTTCATAATTATGAAACCAGATATAGATGGCAGTTTATTTGGAAATTCCATTTAAATAGATTTAAGATTCAGGAAGACGTCGACGTTGCAATGAATTGAAATTCTGTTCTTCTCTAATAGAAGCAAGATAGATATTTTCCATAAATCTTCGAATAATTATACTGAATTCTATACAGGATTAAAAATAAACTAAATAACATTTCATGTTCAATTTATAAATAAATAACACAAATCGCATTAAATTAGGTATAACAAGAATGTATTATGCTATTCATTAGTATTATCACAAACATTAGACTTCTAACATTGTGTAATTTGATTAGCAATATAATTAAAAGCCTTTCTGCTCGTTTATGCTTTATTTATCCTGCAAATGTGTCTATTACTAATAAGACGTGGATCCACATTCTGTTAAAAAAGCGATTACTTCTCTATGAGGAAGGTTATTGACAAATTTTCCGAATGTTTCCGCTAAAAATTCACACCATTCTTGTAAAAGAAAGCTGTAATGCTTTGTTACTGATGGGACTCTTTGTGATCTATCTGGAATTCGACGTTACAGTTATTACAAAAGGTGCAGAATGAGATTGAAAACTGGATTTTAAACAGTCCATTCTAATTTATCAACATCTATATCAGCAAATATGCGCAAGTTCGTAAAGAAAGAGCTTTGAAGATTTTTTTTTTCTCAGTTACTAAATCTTTATTATACACCTCATTGTATTTAAATTCTTCTTTGAATACATTAGTTTTCTTCTGTGAAGAAACACACAGCTTGAATATTCAGAATACCTAATTTCTCCCCCCCCAGAAACGTAATACTTATATTCTCTCTTTCAATTAAAGCATTATATTAGCATATATTTAATTTCAAAGTTTTTTTTCTTAGGGACGAAGACTACTATACCATCCAAATGAGTTTCCATACGAGAGCAATCCTTTTGTTAACATGGATGTAAATCACATGTATAAAGTTATCGATAAAATGGGAGAAGAGGTAAGATTTGTTGTGAAGAAACCTTTGAATGATTACATTTATATAAGAATACTGAGTGGGCAAACATAAAATTTGTTTTATTTTCACACATATATTCACTTATTCAAATACCTTCGTCAAATAAAGAGCAATATTTTATCCATCCAGCTTCCGAATAATTTAGAAATCATAATCTTTAGACTTAAAGAATATGTAATTTTTATATATTCATTTTCTTGTTAGAAATGTGTTAGTAATTCCCAATGTCGTTCCAACAAAAGAATTGCTGTTCATGGTATATTTCCGGTACTTTGATTGAATTGCGAGTGTAGAATCTATAATAAATGATATTTATCTTGCCACGTTGACTCTTTCTTTCTGTTGTCTTGGCCGCAAGACTTGATGGGCACTCGATAAATATCATTCGGCTAAGTTTAGTTTTTACATTTTTCAAAAGAAACTATAAACAGGAAGGTTTGTTTGTTCGATGCATATTTTCATCGAATGAGGTAAACACATTACATTAAAAAATTTAACGAATTCAAGCTAACGAAAAAAAAAGGAAAGATAAACAAACTTCTTTTCTATCATTATTGGGCTGGAAATTTCAATATTTGTGAGTGAGAAAATGTCTTAAAAAGGAAATCTAATTAGCTTGTCTTAAGAATGAAATTCATTCTTAAAACAAGTAAATGTCAAGCATCATTGTAAATTTCTTTTACTATAGCATTTCGAAAACAAAATTGTGCCATAAAATTTCTTTGATAGAAAAAAAAAGTTATTTAAATTCTCCTAATAGCTTCAGTATTGTGAGTAATTTTTATTTTATTTTAAGTGTTATGAGTAATTTTTGTTTTATTTTTTTCTTTCGAATATTTTGTACAAGAAATTATTTAAATATTGTCTGTATCGTTACAATTCAATTTACTTTTGCCCTTCTATCGATTTGCTAGTTTAAAGTCTTATCAAATGTAATATCAAAATTACATTTGTAATATTCAATTTACAGTGATATCAAATGTAATATCAAAATTACATTTGACGGCTATTAACGACGTATATTCAATGATCTTCAATCACCTCATAAAAGCGCAATGATGCAAAAGAAGTGTATAAACTATCTTTCAAATTTTATTTATCCAAAATTTAAGCTTTCAACGTCAGATTTTTAAATTATTTACATTTATGCTGTACTTTATGAGCAGGTTTCATTATCTATTTAACTGCTTCAACTCCAATTAAACTAGAATGCAGCTTTATGAAGTACTCCAAAATATTTTTTTCTCTGAGTAATACAATTGACATTATCTGGATAAATGATTTACAACAAAATTCCTTAAATAATGAGTAGTATTACGGAATTCACACAACTATTAAAACGAAATGATCAAAAAAATCTATGAAAACTAGTTAGAAACGGGGAGAAAACCAAAGATACTGCAAAACTGCCAATTTTTCCTTAATATGAAATAGGCTACTTAATTTAGAAGTCCCTATTAATCCTTCTCTTTCCTATTTACACATTATTTTGACATGCGCATTAACCGAATTTTCGAACTAATTACGATATAGTGAAAAACAGCTCAGAGTAATTTCAAACTGATCAGAGATTTCGAGGAAGGAATTCAGATACCCACACCCAAATTGCATTTTAAATTGTCATTAAAAATTATTTCAACACTCATTTTCAATTAGTAATAGCCAGAAACTCACCGGAATCGTAGTAAAAGAATAGCAACAGATATTTCAGAAAAAAAGAAGCAAAAATAAATTTTTGAAAATAATTGCAGGGTTTCCTGCAGATCTGTAGCCCCAAAGGACGAACTGGCACAGCGGAGGTCATAAATTTGAACCGTGCTGATGAGTACGTTGCTTGGGCTGACACTCCAAATTAACGTAAGCACGTTTGATTCTCGACAAAAGATAAAAAAAAATCATCAAGAAGCCTGTTACTTTTTTGTTGTTGTTCTAAGTATAGCAAGCCATGTTCAATTGAAAACAATACAGGAAAATATGCTTACGGAAGGAAAGGGGCACAAAATAAAAGTTAATTTGGTATAATTGTGAAATAGATTTAAAGTATCTTACAGGCAATGTTTGATTCAAAAGATAGAAAAACTCTGCGAAAAAAATTAAATTGTTTCAGACGCAAAGCATGACTGATTTTAATTGAGCAAAAACTTGAATGCCAAATTTTATTTTAAAGATAATTTTTATATCTCTTTTGATATTTGTATAAGCAGCAAAAATGTATTTGCATTTATTGTAAAGTTCTTGCAATAAATTACAGATTACTTACTTCCGACATATATTGAAGAAAAAATAAAGCAAAAACTTTTTCCCTAGAATTAATCTATAAAATAAGTTTTCACTATTAAATATTGCATGATATAAAACTAATGATACTCAAAAATATCAAAGTCGGAACTTTAAGGTATACTCCCTTATACATTAGTTCTTGCATCTGAATGGTCCAATCCTCACGAATAGTAAATTTAAGATATCTGGCAGATATATAATAGGTATGATTCATACTAAATAGACGTATAAAGTTAAAGTATCATAACTTTTCAACCAAATTCTGTCAGTTTTAATGAGACGCCAAAAAATTATGCTTTCTAGTTTTGTTAGAATAGAAGGCAATGCCCTTCCAATGTCTTTATTCCAACCACCAACATTCTTGTTGCTGATAGCAGCGAACAAATTTATTTTTAGGCAGGCAGTATCCCTTCCTGATAAATCAATCTCCTTTGATCTCACCATAAGCATAGTATCACCTTTATTGTCATTCCGATTTAACCTCTATTCATGATAGACTCTTCGTCTTAATTACAATTCTTTTTCGCAAAATGCTATGGACCGTCATTCATGCTCATTATCGGATATTTCAAAAATAAATCCATTTCATTCCAAGCGAGAGACGATTCCAGGAAGAATATTTGAACCATGACATTCTCCACTGTTATGATATCCACATGTCGAACTTTTTTTTGCAATCAGATTTTTTCATATCATTTGAAATTGACTTTTAGTTCTTCATTATAAAATCACTACTTTTACAGATGCTGTTAAACCTACTTTCTTCAAGATCGTATGGATTGCATACTTCGTTGATACATAGATTAGACTCGAGTACACCTTTAATTTTGCACATTAAACAAAAATTTTTTTAGACTGAAAATATGTCAACCAGTTGTGAGTTGTTCCTAAAATAACTACATTGTGTATCATAAGTATCAGAAAAATGTTCAATTGCCTATATCATTACCTTCCCTTTTGAAATATTTTGTTCTTTCTTTGTACTTATTTATTATAATGCTGTACACTCACATATTAATTCTTATTTTTTATTTTTCCTAATAACTTATGCAATGAATTTTGAAACACTTTAGACTTAGAAGTGTAGTTCTACTGTGACATATTTTTGCAATAATAAGAGCAAACCGAATTCTTTCTTTACAGATACCCGCAAATGCTCCTTGGGATGCACCTCACGCAGAAGAATGGGATGTACTGACAGTTAAAGATTTTATTCAGCAGCATTGTTGGACCAAGTAATTTAATATTTCTTTTAATTGCCAGTATTTGGGAGGGGAATTAAGGGGGATCTTTGAAAAATGTACTGTATTAAAACCTTTTTATATTGTCTTTTTTGTCTAGGAAAAAATTAAAACATAAATATATATTGAAAAGTTTATGAATCCTTATTAAATTATAGGAGTATATGATTTAAATTCCCCATTTACTTTATATAGCTTCAACATTTCATCAGAGAAATTAAGAGCTTAGAGTAAGCCTCAATGATGAGATAGGAGGGAAATTTAGCCAAATTATAAGTAAAATACATCCCCACTGTAACATTTATAAATATTTTAATCTAATATTGTATAACAAAAAAATATAAATTATAGAATCGTTTTGTCCAGATAAACCACATTCGGTTTAATAGCCACTGTTATAAAATAATCTGTCGGCGTCCTGGCATAGGGGTAGCACATCTTCCCAGTGATCTGGGCATTCCGGATTCGAGACCCGGTTTGGGCATTGTTGTTTTTCCTGTTCTATCTGTGAGATGTGTGAATGCGCCCTTCTGTAAAAAGGGATTGTGCAAGCGGATGCGTGAGTAGTGAATTCGTACTCTTGGTCCAAGTTGGCTCTACGATAAAAACAAGAGGAGCTCCCTCTTAGTCTTAAATCAGCTGTCTTTGAACAGCGGGCTTGTCCGTGGCAAGTGCCATAAAAAAAAAAATCTTTGAAACCTAAAAGTAGCAGCAATCAAGCCAAACATTTTCTTTGAAGTATAGAGAGTGAGATATAAACTACTGTCTTCAAATTCTGAAAAAAAATTAATGCCTTATCAATTTTTATCTTTAAGTATTCTCAGGACCAAAAGTCACAAAAATTTTACTCTTGGATCCGATAAGTCAAAATAAAATAAAGTATTCTCCTAAAAATTGTCGTCTGATCAACTAGTTCACGCCAATAAGAATAAGGAGAGGCTTCATCCTACATTAAAACTGCTCTATCAAGGCATTGATTCATTTACATGAATAAGAAAATGGTATTCTCTATGAGCATTTGATAATTTTTTTCAAATTAGTTAGGACGACACCAAACTTTTAAAAGTGCGAAGTAACTTACAAAATAGTTTCACCCAGTTCTGCATATTCATTCAGCCATCTAATAAAAAGGCTCCGCTGTTGTCCATAGAATGTTCGGTAGCTAATCTATATCACAATATGAAAAAGAATTTCATTGAGAATGTTAAATGGATAAATTTCATAACTTTGTAACTTAATGTGAAATTTTTAAAGGAGGCTATATTGTAAAATTATAGAAAGAACAGCAACAGATCCCTGATCTAACGCTTCAGCAATATGGAGACTTTTTGCTATCTTCTTCCCACCATGATCGCAACATTTTCAATTACTACTGCAGAAACTGTATTACAATATCTTTGAGAAAGATTATCCATTTAAATTAGTGAATGGAAAGTTCTCATTTCGATATATAACTGTAAATTTCCTACATTCCATTTAATAAGGGCATAGCTAGAAAATATTAAATTTTACCATAAATAATCAATATTTGACCAAATTTTGCCAATATCAATATTTGTACAAAATGGATGGATAATTATTTAATTCCTGATATGGTCAACTCATATTACGAGATTACTTTTGTCCTCATACTGAATATTTACGCATAATACATCTCGTCTATCTTTTTATAATTATAAAATTAATTTGTGTATTTTATCAATTTTGTCTACTCAACTTCCCTCAAAATTATTCAATTTTGCGATTGAAATGTAATAACTGATTTCAATATTTTAATCATACAACATCTTTTTCTAGATGGGCACAGAAAGTGTTTAGTGAGATCTGTAGCACTTTCGTCACAGCAGAACAACATGAAACATCATTACTGATGTTTTTATGGTACATTAAGCAATGTGGCGGAATGAAAAGAATAGGTTCAATTGAAAATGGCGGCCAAGTAAGTGTAATTATTAGTGAAATTAGCATAAATTTTCCAAATTATGTCGAAATTTACGAAATGTGGTACACTAAAAGATATATTTTAATGAAGAAAATGACTAATTATTTAACTACATATAATAAATTACAAGAAATATATCTTTATAAATAAAATAGCAATTTAATTAATTAATTTAAGACAACTTAAGGAATCAAAAATGACTATTTAATAAAGTATAAATTGTAATCATTGGAATCATTAAGCGTTTAAATTTCATTTATTGGGTAAAATATTTAAAACCTGAAAATCCTCAGTCGATTATATTTTTTTTGTCCTAGATTATTTTATTTTTAAATCAAAAAATTATATTTTCTCGTTCATGTTTCTATTGCATTCCCGTTTGCATCTTATTCAATGCTCGGAATTGAGACGTTTTATTTAATATCAAGTTCTGTGACGATCTATTTGGTCTAGGAATTAATTCGTGCGGTTTTACAAGAGATGGCGTAACTAGCTTATTGTCCCATAGTTTCGTTTGTTCAAACATGCATTTAAAACTACTGTTATTGCGCATCTAGTTTAGTATATGCCATTTGGTTTAAGCGTAAACAACAATTTTTATTCAACTGAAAATGTTAAATTTTGTGCCTGATAAAGTGTTTTTGCAAGGGGTTCTTCTTCATTACTTTAACATGAAGAAAAGTACTACCGAAAGTAATTATATTTTGGTGAAAGTTTATGGTGACCATGCTCTAGCTGAGCGAACGTGTCAGAAGTGGTTTGCACGGTTTAAAAGTGGTGATTACGGCTTGGAAGACCAAGAACGATCTGGACAGCCAAAAAATTTGAAGCTTCTGAAACCTGGTGAAACTATTAATGGAGAACATTATCGACTTCAGTTGATGCGTTTCAAATAAGCTCTGGCCTGAAAACGACCAGAATGGGATAACAGACATAATAAACTTATTTTTCCACATGATAACGCTCGACCACATGTCGCAAAACCGGTCAAAACATATTTGGAAAATGTCGGATGGGAAGTGTTACCCCATCCGCAGTATTCACCAGACGTTGCTCCTTCAGACTAATACTTGTTTGATTGCATGAATAGCGATTTGCTTGGACAGCGGTTCACTTCTTCAGAAAATATTGAAAAATGGATCTCTGATTGGATCGTTTCGAAAAGTGAGGAATTCTTTCGACACGGAATTCGTAAATTGCCTGAAAGATGGGGGAAAGTAGTGACTAGAGATGGACAATATTTTTGATAACATATTTATGTATTTTGCTTTAGAAATAAAGCTTTAATTTTTTATTAAAAACCGCACGAATTAATTCCTAGACCAAATAATATCATTCCACTCTCTTGATTATTTTTTAAATTATTATTATACTTAATGTTATTTGGCTCTAAATACGCTCCTTGTAAATGGATACAATCGAGGATAAAATGTTACGATCAATAAATAATTCATTGAATTATATGAACTAGTGAATGTAAAGTAAATATTGAAACCTCGTAAAACTATACAGACACTTTAACTAAGTGTCAATGTACTTTCCCACAATCTCACTATTAATTAATTATAACCGCTCAAAATTAATGATTTCAAAATTTTAATCATTTTTATTACTATTCTTATTTTTTTTATTTGTGTACATAGATTGTATGTTGAAAAAAAAATATTAAAATTAAAAAGTATCTCAAACGAAAAGAAATTAATAATTTTAAAATTTCTATTCCTCCTCAATTAGTTTTATTATTTTTGAAGGCATTGTTTCAGGTAATTTTATCGCATTTTTATGGCCGCGGTGGCCTGGTGGTGAAGTCTCGGCTTGTGAGCCTTAGGGTTTCAGGTTCGATACCCGATTCGACCGAAGAACCGTCGTGTAAGGGGGTCTGTTGCACGTTAAATCAGTCATGCCGAACGTCCTCCTGTGGTGTGGAGAGGGGGTGCCAGCTCAAGTGTCGTTCTCGTCATCTGATCACGGTTCAGAATTACGAGGTCCGTCCCAAAATAGCCCTAGTGTTACTTTACAACGGGACGTTAATATAACTAAACAAACTCACATTTTTATAGTATTTTCTCTGCTGCATTTGATAAATGTTCTGAGTTCTTCAGTAATGCAGGATGATTTTTCCCTTGCCTACTTCAAGAAACAGACCGCTTGCAAATACTAGAGATCTGGAGAAATTTTAGAAATCATTGAAAGATAACGTTACTGAAACCGATTTATTAACAAGCTTTATTAAATAATTATTGTAATAGATTTTTCATGTGAAATATGGAAAATATTGTTCTTTTTGGTGCGATTATGCAAAAAATATGAGACAAATCTTTTCAAAATTTTAATGATGATAGTCAGAAATATTTTTAGCTATGATAATAATGATAGTAAAAAAATAATGAAATAGAATTATCAATTTATCACTTGTAAGCAAGCATTAAATATTTTATCCATGATAGATGCTTTATTTTCAACACGAAAATCTAAATCACCAGCATACTTCTTTAGTTATTTTAAATGCTTTCCTATTTTTATTCTAGGAAAGAAAATTCATTGGTGGGTCTCAACAAATTAGCGAAAAACTAGCTGAGAAATTAGGAGGTATGTTTATAAATATATATCTTTTATTATAATATTGTTTATATAATATTTATATACTGATACAATTAACCGTTTTATGTAAAAGCTCTTTTAAGTCATTCTTTGATTTCTACTGTAGATAGTGTCGTCCTTACAAATAGTCCTGTTGTTGCCATAAATCAAGAATCGAAGGACTTTGTTTTAGTGAAAAGTTTACAAGGAAAAGACTATAAAGTAAAAAAATATCTGTTTTCTTGATTTTTTTATGATTTATATTTTTGTAAATTGTTAGAAATGCTAAGCATTTTTATGTTTTTTATTTATTTATTTATTTTTGCAATTTTTAATAACCCATTTTTAGCTCTAATTTCAGCCGCAATTCTTCTGGTCATGGACTCAGCAACATGCTAAAATCAATTTTTAAAAATATTCTGTAAATATGCACTTTATGATGATGCAATTATCTAATTGCACTACCCATATTAAAGTAATATTTCGACTTCTATCGACAAATTCACATTAAAATCATGCGACTGGATTAACCTTGGAAGTAATCTGAATTAGGAATGAATTCTTAAATCATTATTCCTCTATTAGCATTATTCCTCTATTTCCTCTATTAGCAACTAGAAGAGTTATTAAGCAAGAGAGACACTCCATAAATTCGTCCGACTGTCACTACATTCTAACTTTTTCATATTCATGATTGAAAAAGAAAGTATATATATCAGATGCAGAAGTTTTTTTTTAAACTTTTTAGGGAACTCAATTTTGTCTGATTCACACGTGATTTAGTATGCTTTAATAACAGAATGGAGATTCTTAACACTCATGGATTGTCCAGCAATTCAAACTCACCCATTGGGGTTTAATGACATAGAATATGTGTAATTATATTGTCTTTATTGCATTGAATTTAACTGAAATTTGTCATATTATTTCTTTTTGTTACTTCAGACAATTTCAAGTAACAGATTGTCACTTCTTTCGTTCACTAGCGTTTACTGTGCAGAATTTTTTGATTATTACTTTTTTTACTCAGTAAGACATCTGCAGACAACTAAAATATGAATCCATAAAAACCCCGAGCATTAAATTTCTCACAAACATTCTGTAACTTACACACACTATTAGTTCATTCATTTCCAATTATTATTCATCTAATAAATTTTCATAAATTATATCAAAATAAGCGTGCCTTATATAAGAAACACTTGACTTTTAAAACTCAATACAAGCGTGTCCAAAAATTAAACATAATTCATAAAATGCGCAAATTTTAATTTGGATACAATGGTTTTCATTCAGCTGTGGAAGGAAGATAGATCATTAAATGTAAAAAGCTTATGCCCAATGCGCATGTCAAAACGAGTATCGAAAGGCCTCGAAGGGCATGGCCAATTGAAGAAGCGTCTAGCAATTGTTATGTTGCGGAGCGTTGTTAGCCATCCATAAGAGTAAAAGATGCCCCAAAAACGCCTCTGGTCATGTTTGTGAAGGAATAAATTATTGGAATGATCAAATCTGATCGATTCCAGACCTAAGCATTTCAACTTTTAAGTTCATTTCAATATTTGATTTCCAGACAGTAGCAGAGACTCAAGCGGCTGGAAATGTTACTCCACAATAAATTCAAGATCATCTTAGTATAATAGCCGCTCTTCAAGACCAATATTTGACAGTAATTGCACGATATCAAAGGAACCTTTCAATCAATAAACTGAGTTTTACCTTGGAAGGCCATATAGGAGACACTGTTTTTAAACACACTGTTTACAAGGCACTCCAGTGCATTGATCTCTATGAATAACAATCAGAAGTTTGCATCATCCTCGTATTTGAACAGAAATGCACACATTAACACTGCATTTAAGAACATCAGCAGTAATGTGGACAATAGATGGGTAATATCATGTTCACTTACAAATCCAGATCACGTCTGCAAAGTTATTCTTCTTGTGCTACTATCTGTAGAGAAAAAGAAACGCGTTTGAACCCATGAAGCATCGTAGAAAGACATACTTTTCGGCTTATGAATTCATATTCTTTACAGATACATTGATAGGCAACCGTACAAGCCACCACAGCTTTGGAAAAAAATAGGTTACTTCTAAGATACAGAAACGAAGTCCGTGAGCCTACCGGTCGCTTGCTATGAGATTATGTCTGTACTAATTTTCTATCTAGGAATGATAACGTCCTCAACGTGAGGCCCTAATCGATGTCTTATTTCAAAAGGAAAATATTCAGTATATATAAAGGTTGCCCAACTCTTCTGATCTGATTCCTACACAGCATACATGCTGTGTAGGAATCACTATGCGAACATTTGAAACATTTTGTAGCTCACCCCTTCCATCAAGCGCCCTTCTCGAATTTAAAACTGCTCTTCGTGAGTTTAAGAACTCTTTGATGTCAGGACTTATTCAAACTCTCTTTGAAAGTGTGGGAAGCATGCGTGGTGCCCGAAGTTGCCACACAACATATTAAATTACAGTATTACATTGTTTGAATCATTTTGTGTCACTGAGATTGATTATAGTTTTGGGACCCTCTTTCTTTCTTACGATCATAAAAGTCAGACTTATTCTGCGTTTTCAGTGTTTTCTTCCTCATCTAAAATCTTATTAAACCTGAAATCTGTATTTCCATCCATTCCGATGTGAATTTCCTGAAATTTTTTAATTAATAGCAATTATGTTTAACCTCCAGGCAATTCCGTTTTAACAAGAAGATAATGTCTTTTATTTTACCTCTCAGTATAAATTTATCTTTCTACATTTTTATTTATTTTATGGTTTTTTTAATGTTCTGAAAACTTTTTACGAAAAGAATAGACGCACTGGATGAAGGGCATAAAAACATATAGAACTAGAAATCTTCTTAATGCTCCCGCATTTTTACGAGATTTTATGAATATTCATGTAGTAAATACATTCACTAAACCTAATCTTTTCATGCCTCATAGGTTTTCAGTTCTATTGTCATATTCTTAACATTTTAATTTTAAAAGATTTAAAGGGCTACTCTCAAAATATTTCTTCCACAAGTCTGTTACATGCAAGATGACATGTTAAATCTGAAGACGGTAGATTATTCCTCCTTTGTTAAATACAAAGCATTCTATGGATACCAAAAATAAATTAAGATTTTTAAATAAGTATTTTTATTCATTTTTAGGCAAAATACGTAATTTTAGCTTGTCCTCCAGCCATACAGCAGAAGATTCATTTCTCCCCACAATTACCTCCTCTACGAAATCAACTCATGCAAAGAATGCCAATGGGATCGGTTATTAAAGTTGTCATATATTACAAAACAGCTTTCTGGAGAGAAAACGGTAATTGATTTTGAATCTGAAATATTTTTCCTTGAGTTTCAATTATATAATACAAAACGTGCATTTTTAAGCAATATCGAACAGGCATTTTTTATCTACCCCCAGTGAGAGAGTCCTTTCTCAACTTTCTCACGTTCTTCCACAAAAAAGAGAATCTCCGGTGTATCATCCAGTGAAGAAAATGGAGTATGGATTTAAGCCTGTTCACGAATTTCGCCCAATATTTCATGGAAACCTTTAACTTAGATGTTAACACTGCATGCCGAATTTTATGCGTCTAATTTATTACGGGTTTTGTGTGTGTGTGTGTGTGTGTGTGTGTGTGTGTGTGTGTGTGTG
>JAPMOR010028748.1:563016-593233 GCA_026543865.1 Argiope aurantia
GTGTGTGTGTGTGTGTGTGTGTGTGTGTGTGTGTGTGTGTGTGGGTGTGTGTGTGTGTGTGTGTGTGTGTGTGTGTGTGTGTGTGTGTGTGTGTGATGTTTGTGTGTGTGTGTGTGTGTGTGTGTGTGTGTGTGTGTGTGTGTGTGTGTGTGTGTGTGTGTGTGTGTGTGTGTGGGTGTGTGTGTGTGTGTGTGTGTGTGTGTGTGTGTGTGTGTGTGTGTGTGTGTGTGTGTGTGTGTGTTATCATTCACAGCCAGAATGAGAGATGAGAGACATAATTCGAAAAATAGTTTTTTCGGTTCAGAGTTGTCTAAAATTGAAGTTGAATTTTCCGATAATTATGATACTTTTTCTTTTCATACCTCCTATACCTTTGTTAAGCTAGGAATCGTTACTTGACTGTTGATATTTTATACATAACTATTATATTATTATAAGGGTGTCCATATATTAAGGGACAACAACATTCTTTATAAAAATAAAGAACGATTGTAGCAGTTTTTATGTTCATAAAGATACAAATAAGCCTAAAAAATATGTAAATAAAAAATAACAAATGTATTGGAATATATTGGAAATTCAATGCAAAAATAAAAAATATACCCATCTATAGTTTTTAGAAAGATAAGCAAAATAATTACAAGAATTTGATTACAGTTTCCAGTGAAATCTTAAAAAGATATAGGTCTAACTTTATTGTAATACATACATAACATCCGTTGTGCATAATGTTGATCAGATTATCCTGGATTCTGCTATTTCTGTTAATAGTCAACACAGAATCATTTTCCTTGAGAGCGGAGGACTGAGCTCTGCTATGCTTCTCCGAAGTGCATTCTATGCATGCATTAAGGGGCTAAGGTTGAGTAATTACGTTGAGTTAATGCCACTTAATTCTTGTAACTCTTCAATTTCAAAAAGATATTTAACAACCGGCGTGGGATAACAGCGGGTAGTATTGTCCATGAGCATGAAATTATTTCCAAGAGCATCTCGACAACTGATTACGTTAGATACTATAATATCTCGCAGCATGTTTGTGCATTCATAACTCTTCTTTCTAAGACATAAAGTTGGATGTTTCTATTCAATAGCATTCCAGCCAATGACTTAACATCATCATTTCAGTAATGGTCATCTTTCACGATGCTGGGGAAGAGTACGCAATTCCGGATTCATGCCAAATGTATTGATGCCAGAGATCTAACTATATACAAATCCTGATAGCATTCGTAAACAATATACATTCCAGTGGATGATCAGTCCAGTTGCCATGTTTTCAATGCCACCCCTACTTTTTTTTAAATATTCAATAAACCATATCTAACTGATTTGCATGGAAAAAAATCATTATGAACTGAAGGTTTTGTATATTTGATAGAAAATGATATATTTGAACATAAATTTATTTTATATGCAAATAGTAAATATCCTAGGAATTAAACTCTTTATTGGTTATGTGAAGAAAAATGATTAAGTTTGATGTAGCATTTTATATAGTTCTAGAACGCATGGATATATATATTTCTTTATCTAATAAATGCTACAATCTTCAGCAGTTTCATAGCAGTGTCAAATTAAGTAGTCATAAACTATGGACTTATACTAGCTATTTGAGGAAATAATAAATAGCAAACAACAAAAATGAGATAAGAATAATATGAAATATCAGAAATATGTTATAAATTTTTTCAATGAAATATAATATAAGGCAAGAGGATTTTTCTAATAAATTAACTACCTTTTTCATTTTAGGTCTGTGCGGAGCTCACTTGATCGTCGGAGGGGAAGAGTATCCGATGTATTATTCAATGGATGATACAAAACCAGATGGAAGTTTCCCAGCACTTGTTGGGTATCTATGTATTATATTCCTGGATCACTGAATGTTCATTCGTTTCACAGCTTGTTTCAAACAACCATCAGTGACACCGAGCAATTCTGAGCATTTATAAATTCGACAATAAAGTAGGGTTATTGTTCAACTCATTAAATAATGTTAAATCTTGTTGTGACGTTATTTTTGTAAAGAAAGGAATAAAAAGGAGAAAATCGTGAAAAAAAAACAAATCCATGACTATCTTGATTCATTTTAAGAGTAAATTTACAGTAATTATTCCCTACTGCTGTCAATGTAGTTGAATTTTTGTTCTTTCTGGAAATATCGGCCATCTTGTACAGAAGAATTTACGAAAGCCTTGCGTACCAAATGGCAAGAAAAAGCAGTATAAAAGCAAGCTGGCACTACAAGAAGGATTTCAAATTTTGTATACGGATGCATTTTTTATTTTTATTCTTTTGAATGCTCCTGCGTACACCAATTCATCGAGAAGCAACAGGAAAACAGTGACATGACTGCATAATTATTGTCAGCATACACATAAAATAAATCTTTCTTATTATATCTGAACTACTTATTTTTATCTTCGATTAAGGGTTCATTCAAACCCCCAAATCTTAACTTCTGGTCATAAGCGCTGTTAAGAAATGTGAATGCCCTATGATAGTTGTTTTGGGACAATCTATTACTTCCTATTAAAATAGCACTTATCATCTCACAGTGTTAAAATCTATAAAAAATTTACAGTATTTAAAAATGTCAGTTTAATTGCTATTTTTATCCTCTAACTGTGATTCAAAGTAGAAAGGTATGGAACAGAAGGTACAACTGAGAGCATCAAAACTAAAATCAAATTTAATCATCTAAGCAACGCCATCGATTGGTAAAATTTCAAACTAATTTTTCCAATGGTTACATCGGTCCCATGGTCAAAGTAACAAATATATAAAATTTCACTTGGTTCCGTTCAGTAGAAACCGAGCTACAAAACTCTGAGTACTATAATTTTAATTTTAATCACCCTATATGTATTTTAGAATCATAGAAAACTCTCAACAAAAATTTGTTCTATTACGCAAGTTGTCGATAATTTGTATTTAAAACTAATTTCTGTTAAAAAATATTAGCGTAAAGTAATTTAAAATCACATTCAAGGTTATTGAACTGAATATGATGATACATCTGCTGCACTCCATATAAACTAAAATCTCTAGTTGAAGGCCGATTTCCAGATATATATATTAAATACATTCCTCAAAAACAAATCCAACAATAACGACTGATAGCCTCCAAATTAATGATTTTGATATAAGCAAACAGTTAAAACTCATTTTAACACGAAAATGAGGTCTAGAAGATTTTTGACGAGGTTTCGGAAAAAGCAAAAACTATATGAATAAATGCAGATAATTGTGCATGAGAATATCCGACATATTTCAGACAACAAATTTTGGAGAAAAAATACGTCTATCGTAATTTTGAAATACCTCACTAGCTTGTTACTGTTTCTCCTCATTATTAGGAATAAATATCCTTGCAAATAACATGATAGCAAAGATAAAGAAGCATTAGTTTTATCTAAATTATCAATAATTCTTTTTTGTTTTTCAGATTCATAACGGCTAGTAAATGCCGGAAAATAGTTAACATGACTCCTGAGGAACGTAAAAACGCAATCGCAAGAAGTTTAGAAGAAGCAACAGGTTGCCCTGAAGCTAGAAATGTAAATATCTCCTTATTTATCAATATTTTAAAGGACCCTGAAACTTATATGATACATTGTTCAAATTTTATAATGCAACAATCTTTGTGTTGAAATAAGAATTTATCTTTCTTCATTAAAAAGCCAATCCATTATGAAGAAAAGAACTGGATGGAAGAACAATATGTCGGTGGATGCTATACGGCAATGCTACCTCCTGGTTTCATCACCAGATATGGAAGGTAGGTTAATGCTCTTTTTTCTTTTCTTTTTCTGTTTTGAATTTTTGAATTCTTTTAATTATAATCTAAAATAGAAAAAAGTGTGTTCCTTCGATTTATCGTCCATCAAATTATTGTTTGCAACAGCTGCGAGGAAATTTATCACATAAAGTGTTATAATCTCCTTTTTATAGCACCTATCAATCACTGTATCTCTATCAAAAACGTTTTATTGTGCATATCCATCGATCTTAATATCTTCCAACATAAAGATTTCGCTTCCATTCAATTGTTCATTGGCCCTAATACTGTAGGGGTCCCAGGATCGTCCCAGGTGAAGATTTTTTGAGAATCCAACTGAATCTCGGTGAATTAATGAAAGCGAAAAGGTTCTTACCTTGCTGATTCCAAAACTGCTGGCATCTCTCTGCAAAATTTACTATGCAAAATTCGGCACTATTTTTATTCCTGAGATATGTTGAGACAAGGCGCCTACCGCTGATCACCGTGCTAGTTCTAATATCACAAAGATGTTGTACAACATCTTCACAAAGTTGTTCGATATTCTGAATGCTAGATTAACGTCTTAAATATATCATAACAATTTTTCAAGATTTTTATTTTTATTTCATTTATTTATTTTGAGAAAATAGGATTTTCTTTCTTTACAGTATGTATGGAAATTGTTGTTCCAAATGCATTAATGAAATTCCGAAAGACTTCTCTAACCATTCTCTTTTGTGGAGCCGCGCATTTAAGGGCAGATATCTATTCTCTGAAGATGGCTAACTCTTTGGACGCCTTGGCTAATCTTTCTGGAAATGATACTAGCAATTTGTTTTCATAAGCTAGATACCACAATTCGAAACACTCCTACATATCGAGCGCCCTTTGATTGAAGTAGGTCATCCTACAGACGACTTTTCATTTCAATCCATTGTTTACTCGATTTCGAGAGTTAATTTTAAATGCAATAAAATAGTCTTTTAGTTTAACAGGAAGTAACACAATTTTGTAAATAAATTTTACAAATTAGAAAAGCAACTTTTACCTGATTTCTTAAAAAACACGAAAGTTAGGCTTATGTAGTATTTTAATATTCACCAAATTATATACGCTGCCATTTTTTAAAATATTAATAGTAGCTATTTTCAGTGATAGCTAAAAATATTATTTTACTTTAATTTTTACTGAAGTATCCTATTTAAAGTGATTCAAACACTTTTTGTCCATTTTAATAACGAGTATTAAGGAATATTTTTAGTTTCAATTATTCATTGTAGGGCTTTGAGAACACCCATAGACAGATTATACTTCGCTGGCACTGAAACTTCTGTAAAATGGTCGGGCTATATGAATGGTGCAGTAGAATCAGGAGAAAGAGCTGCTCGAGAAGTACTTTGCGAAATGGGAAAAATAACTCCAGACAAAATTTGGGTAGACGAACCAGAATCTAAGGTTTGTAAAATATCTAATTTATTAAATGTATATTTATTCTTTGCTAGTAAATAAGGTACTTTTAGTAAAGTAAATAAGAAATTTTTACTCAAGTAAAGCAAAAGTAAGCTTTAAGTAAGCTTTTCATAGTGATTTGCATAATTAGAAGTTATTTATATAAAGGAAAAAATTCATTTAAAATTTTGAAGACAAATATTTTATTGGTTGTTCTTTCTGTTTTCAGGATGTACCGCCTAAACCTTTAGAGACTACTTTTGAAGAAAAATACACGCCATCTGTAACAGGCTTTATACAGTTTTTAACATTTGCAAGCATTTTAGCAGCATCAATACTCGCTTATTTGTTGAGTCCTTAATATTTTCTGAAATAGAACATTAAATTATTTAAGATGTTAATGTGTTGTGCTTGATTCATATGCATGTGATATTTATAAAAGTATCAATGAATGTCAAATATTAAATCATTCAATAATTTTAGTGACTTTCTTTATTTTTTTTTATTCTAAAAATATGAGTCCCTAAGCTTTTTTTAAAATTTCACTCATAATAAATATTCATTTTTTATAAACTTGAAAAAAAATTTAGAATCATATTTATTACATAACACAACTACATTCTTTATCTTAAGCACAACACATTCCTTGAAGTAATAGTATTCTATTAATTTTAAGCAGATTTGAGTACTTAAATTAATAAAGACAATTCTCGTGTGTTCAAAACAACTGCTGCAGCTCATACTGCAATATATATATATATATATAATATTCTTTTTTCGTGATATGAAAATATTGTAACTACAAATCTTCATAAAAGATACACCAGATTGTAATTAAAAATCGACAAGAAATGCTATTCGAATATAGAGACTCTTTCAATTATTCAAAACTATCATTTTTCATCATTCATTGCTTTTTTTTTTGTTATTAACCATAAAATTTAAGCGTATTTAGAAAGTGATTATGACAGGTCCTACTAACATTTTATCAAAATTCAATTTAAAAATATACATGCTTCTTAAAATAATTCAACAAATAATGATTCTTCTCTTTTAATAATTATTTTAATCTTCTTTTATAGTAGAAAATTTGTAAATAAGAAAACAGTTAATTAGTGTACAATGATTATTCTGTAACAATCATTGTACACAGTTATTCCTCTTTTCATAACTAAAAAGATTCAAAATCTTTTTAAAAAATAAAAATAAATTTAAAATTTAACCTCAAGGAGGTTACAGCAGCTATTTGGCATTATTTATTTTATTACCAGTTATTTTTACTTGTGCATGTTATTTATGTAGTTATTAAAAAAACCCTGCTCCATTGTGAAAATAAATATATTAAGGAATAATAGTACTATTTAGGGACGATAGCCAAAGTCAAAAATTAAGTATAAAATAGCTATGCCAAGAAAAAAAACTTTTTCAAAAATAGTTTATTTGAATCATAAAAATTTGAATCATATTTGAATCATTTGGTAAATAAAATGAATAGCACAGGCATCGTCAAAGAAAATATATGTCACATTAACAAAGTTTCGAGATGCAAGTTCTTTTTTTATTGAAGCTGCTTCTTTATCCCCAACCGGAAATAATAATTCTGTAAAAAAGAGTTAAAATTTTTGTTGTAAAATATACACATCAATTAACATCTAAATAAAGATTGAACCACGAAAATAGGAAATGCAGTTATTAAATTGTTGTTCAGAACACAACACGGACTCAGTTAGTCTGCAATCAAATTTTGAGAAATAACAAAAAGAAGAATATTTTCATTCATAATGTATGTACTATTATTAAAAAGTTATAAAGTATGCAAGATTTTTGTGCGAATTTTTTATTGTTCTCCAATCTTAATGTCAGTTGTTTTGAACAATCTTATTATTCTATGTCATTCGTTTATCGTTCTGTATAATGCTTCACATAGTTGAATTATGGTATGATTAATAAGCAGCCCATAATTCGTCATTAATTTGAAAAAAAACAGCTTTATTAAACACTACTTATTAATTAATATCTGCGTGATTAAAAAAATTTCGTTCACAGAAGTTGTAAAAATCGGGAGATTTACTTTGACCATACTCACACACGTTAGCATTAAAATCTTATATCGAATATACTACATAAGATATAAAAGATATATATAATATAGATATATTTCAAACAGCAGAGCTTGAAGTTCTTTAATTTCATTTCTGTAAAAATCATTTTTTGACCCAAGTTATTCAATAACACTTCTTATGTATAATCTCTATAATAGATGGCTTCACATAAAAACTCAAATTTTGCAATTTCAGTTGAATAAATATATTTTTTGTATTTAAAAAATAGATTTTATCACTCTGAAAAAAAATGACTTTCTTTCTAAGTTCATCTTTTAGTCTTTAAATTTTTTTAACAGTTTTTGAGTGCTTTGTTTCTGCATACACTGAGAAATAATATATCAGCAATAATCAAATAAACAAGAACTGAAGTTTGTTGAATGTTTTAATGATTGAAGGTTTTTACTTAAAATAAATGCTATGTTAATAAAACTTTCTTGTATCTTATGTAAAGATTTAATATTCTAACTTTGTGGTATTTCAGGAGATCAAATACAGTTTCTAGTTTCTAGTTTTGAAAATGAATATTATGTTAACTGCGAGCGTCTTTAAACACCTAAAGCATTATAGATAGATGCTTTTCATTTAACAATGACTTTTCAAGAATATTTGAAATATAAGTCTAGCTCAAAAATTAAATAATACTAATAAATAAAAAGATTATATTTTTTTTCTTTGAAAATTATATGTAAATGTCTTTTTAATAAAATTATTCTAAATACTTGTACAATAGCAAAATAAGGTAAGATTTGGTATTAATAAAATTCTATAATAAAAAGGTATTTTGCAGAAAGTTAAAGATATTCTTAAAATTGGGTTATTTGATGAGAGGATAAATTTGACTTTTCTCAACCATACACATTTAGGGTTTGGAGCATAATTCGGATGCTTTTTTAATACCGAAAAAGCACTCATAAACCATAAAAGGAAGGTTTTTCAGAAAAAACCATGAAAAATTTATATATTTCTCAGAATTAGTAGCTTTAAAAAGAAATCAGGTGTTATCAGTTTTCAATTTGACAGTAATTTTTTTAAACAGCAGAAGCACTAAGCTATTGCTATTTTATTCAAATAGAATAAGTGCAAGGAAAATTGAATTTTTCAAATTATTATAGTTGAAACTGTGATTTGTCCTACTATTATTTGTTCAAATGAATTACAATACAAGTTTCTAGAACATTCTGTATAACGAATGTCTTTAAGTAAAACTGATAATTCTGCTTAAAAGAAAATTATGAGCACAATGTATTAATTCTGTATCAATTAGCCAATCCAACTATATTTTCTACAGAAATAATGATTACGTTACTATTTATAACAAAAAAAACACATTTCTATTCATTGCGCAGTCATCAAATCCTCAAACAAGCTTGTTTGTTTCTGGTGAATTTCTTCATTATTTTATATTTTCTGTTGAGAACTATTATATTAGAAACAAAGAATAATTCTTGGTAACATTACTTCCGTATCTTGCAAAAAGTTCCTCTCTTATTGAAATTTTGTTTAAAATATGTCCCACGGAAGTATCATAAACAACTTTGCATTGATACTTTTATTTTCCTTTTATTTTTATTGCTCGAAATGCGCGCATTTCGTAAAGAATTATATTCTCGTCAGTTTTTCTTTCTTAATAGAAAAGTAGAATTGTTGCCACAAATTTTATATTCCAGACAGTTTGGAAAAATAAATAATTTGTTTTCTGTTTTTGTTATCATGAATACTGAATATAAGATGTCTTTTTTATATTCTAAAAAGCATTCTAACTTTCAAACTGCTTAGATGTATACCTATTTTTATATAAATTTTAAAAATTAGATGTTATAAAAAAGATTTGTGTAAAAATAGATGCATAATAGAGTCTAAAAATATACTTACATTCCCTGAGCTGACTCCTTCTGTCCTTTACAAAAAAGGTATAACTTTTTCTGAAAGAAAAATTATTTTTGCTTAAAATAAGACAATTAGTTACGAAATCAATACAATTTTATTATTTAATATAACATATTTATAATTAATAATAAGATTTAGGTGTCAATTTGATTCCGCATATTACAGGAAAATTGACGCAATTTCAATCTTTTTTTTTTTTTTTTTCAAAAATGCATTATATTGTTGCATTTAATATATTGTACTGGAAATTCTTTCTAAAATATCTTTTTCTTTTAAAATAGAAAATAATTTCTAAATTGGGGGGGAGGGGTTCGATTAAGGTGTGATGCTTTGAATTTCAAAAGAAATGCATAAACTTATTTTACTAACACTAATAATAAATGGTTAATGAGTATTCTTATATCAGTACTTACCTAATGACTATGTTGAAAAAATCATTTGCTATGCATTTATGCAACTGTAAACTAATTCAACCTTAGACGCATTAAGGAATACTTAGTAAAAGAGTATTGATTGCTTTCTCATAAGCAAATAGAACTGTTTGTTTAGATAGCTTATTCACGCTTTGCTGGATTAAAGAAAATGATTCTGATAATTAAATAGAAAAAGTCTATTTAGAGAAAACACTACTAGACATTTTATTTAATTCAATTTTAATGAACTAGTGGAATCTATCACTGGAGAGGGGTTGCTAACACTCTCTGATTAATAATTAGCCTATGAAGCTAGTGGATTATGAAGACACAAACAAAGGAAATGCTCACAAAATTAATAAATTAAATCAAGCTAAGAAAAGATGGATTCTTTTAATACAAAAATTGAAATGTTGCTTGTAAGCAACATAAAAACATTTTGATAATAATTATTTAATTACGAAGTTCCTTCGAATGAAGACAAAATTCAGTAAAAATATTTGTAAGATGCTGTGATTAAAATTGAATAAAAAATTTGGCTTCAGAAAGAATTCGGCAAAAAGTGAAAAATAATTGCTTTAACTTTTTTTGACAGAAAAGTTTAAGGAATAAGCAGAAAATCAAAAAAAAATCATTACCTTTATTATGATTATGATTATTAATTACAATCCCGACAACTTTCGATCTACCGTTATTATTGAGGGGAAAATGACAGAAAAGGTCTGGCGAGAAATAAACGAAAACTACTCAATAAAGTAAAGGAAAAAAGCGCTTAACTTGTTAACTGGGTATGACGAAATATTTCAATGCAAAACGAATTTAATATAAGTTAATCACCTGGTTAACAGGTTAATATTTGACTTCAATATCTCATTATTTTAGCCTTTTTATTGCAAACAAATATCAAGAGCAAAAGTAGTATCTATTATCTACCAAATGATGAATATGAAAAAAAATATGATTAATATCAGAATCGATGGATTATGAGAATAAAATATGAAGATGAGTTATTAAATATAAAGAAAATAAATTCCAAAATAGTTAAGAAATTATAATAAATAAAAAAGTTATGATTTTTATGAGAATAAAATTCATTCGCTATAGTCGCTTTAAATAATGTAAAATATTTACCGAAGTAATTAAATTAATATATTTATCTCAACATATACATTTACCAAACGCAAAGAACAGTAAAAAAGCTTTTTTCTTCTTCTTTTTACTAACGCCAATTCTTTCTGCTATTATTACGCGGAGCAAAAACAAGAAAGTCATAAAAGACGACAGGGAATCACTCAACAAATTTAGAAACGGATGAGTGTTTTATTCTTTGGCCGCAATATCCCACCATTTTACGCCTTTTTTTCCAAAGGTAGGTCAACAGAAAAAATAAGATCTTTTACTGTTCCGGTCATGCTCAGAAGCGTAAAGAATTGGTGGATAGGCAAACAAAATGCACCTATAAAGAGGAAATGATTTGACGCACTCGGATTTTATCTCTTTTCTCAAGAATTCCTCAAAGTGCATTTTGCGTGTCACAAGGAGAAAATAAACATTCAGGTGGAAAGTAAATTTTTCTCACAAAACACTTTATTAATCATGATAATGACAAAATAAGTGAAACTGCGTTTTTGCTTCTGAAAAAAAAAACCTGACTGGATATTTCCTTATAGTGCGAAAGTTCTAAGAACGGATTAAGTGAGGCTAGGTTAAGTTTTGTTGGTTTAGCAGAGCATAGAAAGTATTCCAGAGATATCATCAACACCTAATTTTCCAATTAATTCCATATTCTCGACTTGGTATTGTCCCTGGAACAATTTTTAATAGAGGGGGGGGATTCTTTACTGAACTTAAAAATTATTAAAAATACAACTATTCCGAGTGCAAAAACTAACGTAACTTGGACAAATAAAACAGAAGAATTTTAAGAAAATTCTTCTAAGAAGGAGTCATTATAATCAGAAAGTGAATAAATTTTTTTAAAAATTTTATCTAAAGAAATATTAACACTTTTTATATATCAACATCACTGATATTTAAATATTGTTGTTATTCTATAAAGGAACATTTTTTTAAATTAATATTTAAATCATTGATAAATTAATGCTTGTTCAAAATATAAGTTACTTTCATATTTCTGAAAGGAAGAACAGCATTGCAAATTCATATTAAAGAAAAGTATTTTATATAAATAAAGAATAGGCGACTTTGCTGAGAATAATACAATAGGAGGTTTGACTATAAAAATGATATTTTTCTTAATATTCACTTGACATTCAGTCCTCATTAGAATGAGTAAAAACTATAAAAAATTTCTCTTTCACTTTCCAATAAACTGGCTCTTTTCTTTAATGTAATTATCTCCAACTATTCTTCAGAGAGGATTTTCCCCCCATCTTTATTTATTTATTTATTTATTCAAAGGAGCTGCCGTTAATGTTGGTGATATTTTTATACAAAATTCACAGACCTAAAAATATGAAGTTTATTAAGGATTTCAAATTTAGAAAAAGATAAATGTTCTTTTTCCGTATGCTTCAATATTAATAAAATTAATAAAAATGCTGTATGTTATAGTTTTCCTAATATTCTTTTCTTTGAAAAAGTTAGCTTTGTGTTGATTTGAACAATAACAATGTCTAAAATAAGGTCATTCCTTTTCCTTTTCTACCAAAATTGAACAAAGGAAATATTTATTGGGTTGAAAAACATCCAAAGCAATGCTTTGAAATAATAAAAACTACTTAGTTTTCTGCACAAACAGGGTTCTTACAATGTTTTAGTTTCAAATATATTTACAAACAAAGAAATTTTTGCAATTTTTTATAGACTACTCTTTTCACAGCCATTAAATGTTTAAAGCATGCTATATTTCTTTCCTTACAAGACTTTTTTGATTACAAGCTTTCTTCAAAATTTACAAGCATGCCCTAAATATGAACGATGATTTATGAACTTTGTCAAAATTTACTTTTGAATCGCAAGAAAGCACACAAAACAATAAGGATTATTGCTTATTGGATACGAAATTCAAGAAACAACTTTTCCTTCTTTTTACTTATTATTAGTAAAAATGAAAGCATATATGTTTTGCCTAAGAAAATTAAACAATATTTTATTTAAGTATTAAGATTAGTTTAGTTCAGTTTTTTCAGTTCGATTATTTAAGTTATGAAATAATCGAACGTTTCTCTCATTTCAATTCTCATAAAAATTGTTTTAACATACATAAAATGACATACTATTTTTAAAATGTTACATTTTTATTGCTTTATAGAAATATCGGGTCGTCTCAGACAAAAGTGTCTAACAATTTCAAAACATTAAATTAGCACATACTAAGTCTCACAAATCGCTACAAATTCTATTTTGTTTTTAATTTAGTGAAACTCGTTTTTATTTTTCAAATTAATCAATTTTTTCCACTGTATTTTTATTTTTTAATATTTTCTACAGATTTATAGTAACACGCAATTTATGTGCCTATTAGAGCCAAAAAAAATCTTTTTTTTTTTCAATATTATAAGATAAAAAATAAGGAAGAAAAGTCTGAAAAAAACTAGTATCAATTTATTTTTCCCTAGAAGGAAATAATGATAATATATAAATAATTTGAAAGAATAAAAAACATATGAACATTAATTTGAAGCAAACCCTGAGATAAAATATTAATTTAAACTATGCCATTTACTTTTGAAAATTTCGTTGATGGGAAACCAAAATATTGGAGACATTTCATATGGCATCATATTCATGGGAATAAAATAACTGCGCATGTCATCTAATTTCATGTTGTCTTATTCTACTCCGAAACATGTCCTTTATCCTGCTGCAAGATGCGCATTCAATTCCAAAATTGACTTTTTACTGAACATTTGATGTGTATCACACAATGAGCATGAGTAACTCCTATCAAAAGTTAAAAGATCGCATAATGGTATTTTTAAGCAAATTATTATTCATGTTTTTCCTTATATATGCTATTAATCCCAAATCATTATTTAAACATTTTCAAACTCAATAGATAGTTTCTATCCAGCATAAACGTTATTACTGCATTTTATTACTGTTATCCAGCATAAATATTATTACTATTATCCTGACAGATTCTGCCGTACTTAGTGTAACAATTTGTAATGCTACATGAGGAAATAACATAACGTTTTAAAATCTTTTTCAATAAGAATAGGTGTGCTAAAGAATTTCAAAAATTTCTAGACGTTGCAAACCTCCTGTCAAATGAATATTATATGTTTCTATGTAAAAATGATTAGGAAATCATACTTGTAAGAAGAACAGTTTAAAAATGATACTGTTGTTGTTGAGAGGAATTCTGTCCATATGTCTGTCTCTTTGTCCATATGCAAGTGAACATGATAAATGCAAGTAAAGTCAGATAGATCGATAAAATTTAGTACACAGAAATTTAACACCTGAAGTGCAGATAACTTTCAAATTTTGAACCAAATCCGTCAAAGGGTTGACCTCTGCCAGTCTCTACTTTCACAAGAATGTAAATATGATAACTTAAAAACGCAATCACTTAAATCAATGAAATTTGGTACGTAATTTCGCAACTACAATTGTAGTTTTGTATTGAATTCCGGTTCCAATCGGTCAGAAAAAAAGGTTTTAAAATACGCATTGGCGTTCTGGAGCTTGTGTATTAACTGCATACCAGATATTAACTGCCTCCAAACAATGCCAAAAATCACTCGTTAATAGGCTCTTTCATGACTATTGATTACTAGTGGCATGCGGCTACACATTTATTTGAAAATATATGGGTTTAGTTTAGTTTAGTTATATTAACGTCCCGTTTGAAGCAACACTAGGGCTATTTTGGGACGGACCTCGTAATTTTGAACAGCGGTCAGATGACGAAAACAACACCTGAGCTGGCACCCCCTCTCCACACCACACCACACCACACCAGCGGGAGGACGTTTGATCAGGACGGAATTAGCGTGCAACAGACCCCCTTACACGACGGTTCTTCGGTGGAATCGGGTCACGAACCTGAAACCCTCCGGTTTCAAAGCCGGGACCTTACCACCAGGCCACCGCGGCCCTGAGAATACATGGGAAAATTTCAGTCAGACCAATACCACTGGTTTTTTTTTTTTTTTTTTTTTGTTCATAATCAACCGCAATCGCTTATCACATTTTTAATGATAATAATTTCTTTGATGACTCTTTAGAGAATTGCTCAAAATTTCATCCATCATTTCATCGAATTTCGATTTCGACAATTAAGGATTTGAAACACATTTAATAAGATTATTAATGCTAAAGTATGATGCAGCGATTTTAAGAATGTTTAAATATAAAACTGTCTAAATACTTACTGCTGTGTTTCGGGGTCTGTGCACAGAAGCTTACAGGCCATATGACAAACACCTGGCATTGGACAGACACTTCTGCAAATCCAGTTACAGAGTCCGGCTTCAGAATAACCACAAAGCATCAGAAGTCCGAGACACACTATCAGCATTTGGACTTTCATCTGCAAGTAAATTTATAGGATGTGGATTATTATCGATAAGAATATGAATGACTCGAATACAGCCTATTTGGCTACTCAGGAATATACTACAATGGAAAAGATTTTGTGTCTCCTTGGATGCAGTCTAAAGTCAGTGACTACTCGGGTAACAGTGCAACGATGATTATGGGTTTAGATCTTTATGTCCACATAAAAAACAGAGGACAATGAATTCAGAATCAATTATTATATTTCTGTAGAATGTAGTTTTCTTAAAGTAAACATTAAATTATCAATATTCTATGCAGTTAAACTCAATTTTTTGAATGAAAGGTGTTTAGTTTCGCGTTTAAGGACATTTTGGAAATGCAGAAGCACGTATTACTTTCTTCAATTGTGATTTGGTACTTATAGAGTTTTATGAATTATCAACTTTAATTATCTCTGGAAACAGAAATCCTGTCCTGAAATGTGAAAAGTTAATTTTAGTTTTGAGTGAACTTCAGAGAAGTGTTTTCACTTATATTCACATTCAAAAAATTATTAATTTAAAGAAAGAAACTAGTGACTAACAAGAATAGCAAAACTCAACAATTTTTTTTTTTATTCCTTAGGTCCTCTAAGTGAAACATATATTAAGAATGAATGACAAACCTTAGAAAGATCTTTCGAACGACCTATTCATTCACTCAAATACTGTACTTTTGGCTAAAGACAAATCTTGGAAGTACACGGCAAATCATTCAACTGCATCTTTTTAGATGCTTAAAATGGAGAAATCAGTAATATAGATGACAGAAATGGAATATTGGTCCGAACTCAAAAAGGCTGAATGGCTAACGTATGAATAGTGGACACTGCAAAAGACACGAAACATTCCTGAAGGATTTCTGGCCAATTCAGTAGAATTTGTGCGGTGAGGGCGATAAGTATTCCTATTAATAAATTCTCAATAATAAAAAAGAGAGAAAATGTGTGTGCTTGATGATTGGCGCACTCTTTGTTAGACTACTGGATCTATCGAATTCGATACATTGCAAGATGCCGATGTGCATCGTGAAAAGATCTTTTCGAAATTTTAATTAAATATGTAATTAACAAAAAGCTGCAGAGAAATTTTAAATTTTTTCGATAACATCCTTAAAAAATATTATTTCTTAAAAATTAAGATTAATAATTAGAAAATGAATATGTATAAATTAATAGTCAAATAATTTCCAGTTAATCTCTATTTTTATCAAAAAAAAATTTAATTCAAAAGGAAGTGGAGTAGAACTATCTTTTAAATAAATAAATTATGAAATAAAGGCCTATAAATGGATGGTATTTCCACATTTGCAGAAATTAAATTATTTTTATAAGGAAATAATGAATTCATTGAAATATTTGAAACATATATTTTATGCTTCATTCTATCAAATTACACTTGTCGGAGAATTATTACAATATCGAAACTAGCACTTTAGAAGGTATATATTTTCTTAAGAAGAAATCTCAATTAGCATACATATTAAAACTTAAGTCATTTTATTCTGCTATTTGATAGGAAACTCAGAATATTAAATTTCAATCATTTGTTGCGTAAAATATTTTAAAAAGCAAGATTATTTATCCTATACACATTTTAAGTTAATTAATTAAAAATATTTCCCTGCCATCAAAAATTTCGTTAAACAATTTCTTATCCAACATTGAATCATAACTTTAATACCTGTGATTTTTTCCCTCTTTAAATTTGACTTAAACATTGTTCATTACTTTTGCTTAATTAACTACGCAAAATATTGTAATGGCTCCATTCTATCCCCAAATGGATGCGAAACTCTTTAGTTCGATAGGAAAAATTTCCATCAAAACTGTGATTTTGATGGAAATTTTTCTATCAAGAAATCCGTATGTTTCCTCTTTAAAAGTTATTGAAAGACAACGTTTGCCGAACATCTTCAATTAAACTTAGAGAAGCCTGTTAATCTGTTTTTCGGCATTATTGTTAATTCGGCATTAATTGTAAATACACTCAGAAGTGTTATGTTATAAATACTTACAAGAATCAAACTTTATTTTATAAATACAGAAATGTAAGTACTCTTTAAATGATAAAGATAAAATTTCTTTTTAAATCTTCAAATTCAGATCTTTTTAAAGGTTTTTTTTATTTGTAATTCTACTTCGACTGCAAAAATACTCAAAAGGCTACAAAATTTCATTTAATGCAAAATTTTGCAATTGCAAATGTATATAAAAAAGGGAGGAAACGAAAAGGCGAAGATTCTTTTATAAGAAAGGAAAATAAAGTTAATGGATATATTTTCTAAATTATTTTTTACTGATTGACATATAATCAGTCTCTAGCCTTTTTTTTTTCGCGATCCTAAAATGTATGCACAGAAATATTATTCCGGTTGGTATAATTGGTACAAATAATTTAAGAAGGTCTTGACGACTTTGTATGAAAATATTTCATATGTTCTATCATTTTTTGATTTGAAACGAAAACAGATAATTTAAAAAAAATTGAGTCTTAAAAACTTTTCTGCATTGCACTTTATCCTTGGCTCGTTTGCAATAGCCATTTAAGTGTCTTGACTCATTTTCTTTTTTGTTGTTTTGTTGCTCAGGAGTTATGATTATTGTTAGTATAGCGAAGTTTAACCTAGCAGAAAAGTGAGGTTAGGGTACTGAGGCAAAGTATTGGAAATATATTACCACAGAAGAATTTATCTATTGTTTCGTTTACTATACTCATGTGCTCTGGTTATACTTACAACCTCCACTCACCGTTTCCAATTGCTTAAGAGACTTACACTTCTTTGTATTTCTATCCTTAAAAAAATAGTCATGTATCGTAAAAAATTTCAGACAACTTTTTCTAAGTAACTTGGGGTTCATTTTGTTTTACGGATCTCTAAGTGCTCAATTTCAGAATCGTTATCATTATCAGGAATTATCATTATCCCTCGCCTGAGAGCAGAGATAAGTTATTTGTCATGCTTCGTCTTTTCTCAAAGAAGCCATAGATCATGAAGTGTGCCACCTGCTAGGTACGAACGTCATTGGAGCTTCTGAAGTGGGAACTTTTATCTTGCCATCGTAATCAAAGATTTCTCAGCCATTGCCCTCAGCCTTGCCACAGAAATCATTCTTGCATGCCGTCTGCCTTTATCCTTACTTTCAAATTATCCCCATCCTCTTTGTACTTTTTTTTCCATTCCAACGAAGATTATATCAGAACCATTTAAAAACTGTTGCAAGAAAGCAGACAATTTCTTTTATAGGAAAAAAGAATTTTTTTCATTAAAATTGATTCATTGATTATCTGCACTGTGGAAACTAAAATAAGTTTTTTAATTCATAATAGAAAAAAAAAACCTTAAACGTCCTAATAAGTTCGGAGCCCTTTTTGTTTAATATTTGAAACAATACTTTTGTATTTTTAAGTAAGAATTTTATTAAAAATCAAACAAATCCTTCAAATAGTATTATGGGTTGAATACCATTTTAGGGAAACTGGCTAGAGACTGAATATACATTTTGAAAAAAAAATTTAATTTTGAAAATTATTTGAGTGTTACTGTGAAATTGAAAGTAGTGAGTACTTTAAATCGTGAGCAGGTTTTCTTATAACAGGAAGATATTATACTGCTGTACAGAAAATATTCATTTACTTATTAATTGTGTGTATTGATGTTAAAAATGTTTCATATTCTAAAAGTTACTAATTTTAATTTTAAAAAAATAAATAATTGAAAAATTTTAATATATAAATTTAATGGTCTTATCTTCCCAATTAACATTCAGAAATTTTACTGAAAATTTTAAAGATAGAATAATTATATATTGGAAAAGTTAGATACAAAAGCATGTGAAAGAATCAGCATAAACAGGTTTTCATTTATTTAAATGTGCTTTATTACATAAAACTGATGTAAATCATCTTCTTAACTTATCCTTAAACTTTTGTTAGCGTGTTAAAGGATATTTCCTGTGTTCAAGAAGCAGACACGTAATGAAAAAGAATCATAATTTATTCTTTGATCTATAATAAATCGTCAGTTTGATATAGATTATTCAATAATTTCGTCAGATTGGACTTTTATCATGCTTATGGAAAAAAAGGTATTTGAAATTAGCTGAAATTCCGCTACTAAAAATCATTCTGCTTCGAAAAAATATCTAACCCTACACGTTGTTAAAATATAATTTCGAGGTAGTAATGTAGTTATATATATGATGACTTTTGTTACATATTTATGTTAAATCCTTTTTGGAGCTTATTTTGCAGTACTATAAACTTGTTTGGTTTTTTTAAACTTGTAAGGAACGTTTTGATAGAAGCAAGAGAAGAATAAGAGGCAAAAACCATATTTTGATACAAAATGGAAAAACACATACTGAATATCTATGTACATATTTGCGACCGTTTTAGGGACATGTACGTGAAAAAAAGAAAACAATGACTACGGATAATAAATTGCGGGATATATATCTATATCTTCTAAAAAGAGCAGGAATGAAATCCATAAAATTAATCATTGCTTATAGACTAATCTTCAAATTCAAATTTTCTGGTCTCTTTTCGAATATTTCCTTTGTTCTTTTTAGAATGATTATTGCCCCTGATATAATTACTTTATCAGTTTTGATTGAGAAAAATCTTACACATTTTATTTTACAGCAAAATAAATTTTCGAGCTTTCACAATTTTCTTTACGTTATTTTTTAATTTCTTGAATAAGACGCATTTAAAGAAAAAGAATTATAATCGTAAGTTAAAAGCAACCTAGAAATTTACTAGAATCTCCAAAATTTATTTTTGAAATAATGGTTACCGGTTTATCTTTGAAAACGATAACACAAAAGTGATTGGGTCTATTTGTATCAAATTTGGTTCGAAGGTGTAACACCAACATTTTATATTACTCTGAAAATTTTCATGAAATCTATCCACAAGAATTATGTTTGCTCGTTCATGTGCATGTGAATGAAATACTTCAAAAATGCAATAAAAAAGATAAGCGAAATTTGGCATATAGTTTTGGCATATCTGTTGATGCTCGTATCTAAAGTCGTTAACTCAAAACAGCAACAAGCATAAATTATCTTGAACATATGATCTTTGATTGAGTTAATGATCTTTAACATAAGGTCTTTGATCTAAGATTGAAAATGTGTCTAATTTTGAACGAAATCTTTTGTGTTCAAAATTCAACTGCGTTTTAGCATCTTTGTCCATATACATGTAAACATTACTATTAAAAAAAACGAGTACTATAAATGAAATTTAATATGTGGTATGATATCAAAATTATTGATCTATTTCAATCTTTAGATCCAATTAGTCAACGGGAAGAGGTCGAAAATCTATGTTTAATCCTTTTTATGATTCTTCGAAGCTTAAATACAAATCGTACTCATATATGTACATGTGCGAGAAAATTGAAGAGAGAGCACTCCGTTTAGCTTCTCTCAGGTTAAAATCAAAAATAAGACAAAACTTCTAATATGTTTTCAAAAAAAATTTATATCAAACATAAAAAAACACTTTTATCCGTTTATACTGCGAAGCTAGATAGAAAACATAAAAATTCGACTCTGTATCATTAGTTTTTAAATATTGAAGCAAATAATAGCTGAAAATTTCAGATATAAATTCACTCTTGTTCTAAAATGTATATATTTAAGTCAGAATAGAATCATTTTTGAAATGCATTGCCAAAAATGTGAACGAAAGATTACAAATTTCAGAGAAATTCAAATCTCTCATGAATTTGAAAAGGTAAATTTAGATGGTTCAATAGCAAAATCATGTATATACTGTTTATAAAATAATTCATTGGCTTGTTTTATTAAATTAAGAATTAGGAGAAAAGCAACTATGAGACTAATCTGTCAAAAGACTAATTCATACAAAGACTAATGACTTAATTTGAAAGATAGAGGGAATTCCTTTAGTTTTATAAAAAAATACAATTCTTTCGATTACTTAAAAAATTATTTTTGAATTTCTTTAAAATTCTTCATAAAAAATTATAGCTTTTTCAACCACTCCGTCAGTTCCGTTTGATTAACTTCTCACTTAGAAATCAAGATATTTAGGATGGGCCTCGTAATTGGGAATCTCATTCGATAAAACTGTTCTGACTCATTTATGACAAATTGAATCTGAACTCTCTGCTTCAAACTTCGATTTTACTCCAGTGAGAGTACATTTGACATCAGTTACAATTTACATGTTATAATTTATATCAGGCTCACAGAAAATTTTTGACTGAATTTAGTTTAGAACTTGGAATCATACAGTGTCTATGCCAAGATCTTAAGGGACACTACAAGCAATAGAAATGTAAGTCTGCAAAGTCTATAAGTTCCATACTTCCTTCTCGGAATAGAAAATTGCTCTAGCTTTTTATTTTTGTTGTTGTTGAAGAAAAATAAATTCATTCATTTTTTTAATTCCGCCAGCAGAGTAGCACATAAATTAGTTTAATTTCGGGGACAGTGCATAAATGTTATCATTAAATCTGAATAGAATAAGCATTTATAGAGTATTTCATACATTACAATCTAAAAAAGGATGATAAACAAAAACAATAACTGGACCTTCCACCATCAACGGTAAAAATTTATATTTCTTTCATAGGAATATCCTACGTTGATTAATTATTTCTCGCACTTGTAATGAAATTGCTGTATTTAACGTTCTGCAGTAGAAACTCCAGCTTCAGTAAATGAAATATTTTGAGTAATTAAGTAATATATATCCACACAGGCTAACATCATGCCTTTAATTAGTTAAACAAAAGAAGGAAAGTCTGATGAAAATTTCGAACAAAACTTTTATGGAATAATACGAATTCAGTGAAAATTTAGTAATATTCCTGTTTGGTCTTTGCTGTCTTGAATCCATTTAAATCAAATGAAAATTTCGTTCTTAACCTCTCATCAAATACATCTGACATTAAAATTTTCTGTATTTGCTTAACCTCATATTTTTAGTCATATATCATCTATGTATCATTGGAGCTATAAATTGAGAAAAATAGCAAAAACAAATGAAACAAAATACTAAAATTAAGGATTTCATTTTTAAAATACTTCAATAAAGTTAAATAAATGATAATAACAAGGGTCATGATAATAATGTTTTTCTTCACACGAGAGACCATAATATTTGGAAAACACTTCTTTCATTAAAAACTGATAGTGTGTAAGATACTTCTAAACAAAAAATAAAAAATTATTACCTTGTAGTGTGATAATAGCTCAGGGATTTCGAAAAAATTTTTTGATCCTCTCCGCCTCATGCATTTGACTTATACATCTTTGAAATTTTTTGCAACATCTGTCTTTAGGATTATTTTACTCAGTGATAAAAAGATAGCAGTGAGAGAGTGACATGTGTAATTAGAATGTAAAGCAGAATAACATACATATAATATGAAGATGAATTTTGTCTCAACATTCAAAAGTGTACTTTGATAGCAAACGTAAGCAGTTTGAAAAATTATAAGTGCATATTGTATAGTTAAAAGTATATATATTTCATGAATTTAAAACATCATAAATGCAATATTAAGTCAATGCATCCATAAATTATTATATATGGATATACCTAATAAGGTACATCCATACATTATCGAACTAAAAGAATAAAGAGGATGGTGGATTCTATTTAAAGTTTTCACAAGTTTTAAACATGAAATTTTGCATAAATATACAGAGTGTCTCGAAATGTAAGAAAAAAAAACTTTAAAAATAAGTCAGATATACAGAAACAAGTTATCAGAGAGTCAAAAACACAAAAAGGACCTCTGCAAAGTCTGTTCGTCTGTGAATTAAAGATTAATAAATGCATAATCATATAGTGTATAACACAGATACAATAAAATGCAAATTTACGTTAGCACAATGATCAGATTGCATAAATAAATCACAATTCGAACGAAACATGATAGTTGCGACAATGGCATAATCATCAATAAACCTTTGAAATTCTTAAAGTAAATGTTCAAAGACCACGACATCTGAAATATGTTTCGTATGTTATTCGTGCAACTAAGTTGCTGGACTATAGCAAATTTGTCTTTTTATTAATTAATTCATTGACAGAAAACCCTTTACCTCTTTTTACACCCCCTTTACATTTCCGACCCTAGATTCTAATGCAAAAATGACTTCTTTTTATGAAATCCCAATGATTTGAGAAGCCCCCGGTATATCTATACCAGATGTATTTTAAAATAAATGCATTTTTAAAATAATTCTCAAAAATTCAAATTCAGAAAGAAAACTGATCTATACCCTTTTATTTTTTCCCTCTTAATTTTTATTATGATCAATTCAAAGTGCGAAAGTTTATTCGAAAGTTAGTTTTCATGCATCCCACTAAAATTCCATCAGAATTTTCGGAGTTTCTGAACTGAAATTGGCCATTAAATATTTAAATGAAATCTGAACTACTCAATACTCAATTATATTTTAATATGTAACTGAAATCTTAATTATAAATTTGGTACAGTTTTTCATAACTTAAGACAATTAAACTATTAAAATTTAATCTATCTAAATTTTAAAAAATATTTCGGTAACTTCCGTTTCACCCAATTCACTTGGCCTCTAACTGCTTTATACTAGAATTTCCTTGATATTTATAGCAATCTACAAAAGAAATCTTTAAGTTCTTCTATGTGGAATACCACCAATAAAAGCAGTCTCACTTTTATTTGCCCCCTTCATATGGCTCTGTTAAACGAGTATTCTAAATAATAATTTGTTTTTATTCAACATATTTCTTTAAATAGCTTATAAAAGCTGAGTACTTTCCAGAAATTGTATACGGAGCTCAAATTTAAGTGAGAATTAAAGTATAATGAATCTGTCAGAAATAATACGATGATAGAGTATTTACTTCAAAATGCAGCCATGGATTCATTTGTAACACAAATGAATAAACATAATATATTTTAAAAGCAATAAAAATAGTTTCGGTTATCGTCGAAACATGCAAGCAAGCCATTTTTTAAATAAACAGCAATTGAAGAAACAGATATAAACTAGCGGAAGTGGTCTCCCCAAGCTTTTCTCGTATACTCTCTAACCAAGGTGAATTTTTGTTTTAAAAGCGTTTTTTACCAACCGACTGAAATCAAAATTTCACACAGAACCACAATAGTAATCATAAAATCACATCCCATATTTGATATATTTAAATCAGTACGTATTTTATTTATTATATTTACATACTTCAGAAAATACAGATCGATAGATATTCGAACCCCGGTTGGAGTTGACTCAAATGCCATAAGAGCCTGCAATATGTTAAATCCGCATGCTGGATATTATCCAACTAAATATATTCGTTCTATAGTTATTTTGATAACTTATATTCGAACAACCGGACAGACAGGCTTCCTCTGAATAGATTGAGCATAAAATTTGATCAAATCTACAAATTTGGCATATATACAAAATTTCATCAATTTAGTACAAAAAGTTTTTAAATAATCATTGTCACAGACAGAGGGTGTTTCCTATATGCGTTTGTTGAACTCAGGGAGGTGTGAAACTTGGAGATTCGTCAAAATCTCGAAATAGAATTTTTTGATGATTACAATACTTTATCTATACTTCGCATGAGAGACCGAAACACTAAATTTAAAGTTTTTTTCATTCATTTTCTTAAACGTGCCCTTTTTGATACTTGTTTGAGTGAGTTTTTTTATGCCTATTGAATAAAACCCATAAAATAATTGCTGAATCAAAGTATTAAAACTACAACGCGTTTTTTTCCCGTTTTTTAAAACACTTTATTATAGCATTTCCCACATTCTTTTCTTCTTTTAATGCATTATACATGTAATAAATAAAAAATGACATTTTGTTGATAGTTTGGAAAATAAATACACAATTGATAAAAATATAGTCAAAAGAACAGTTTTGACTATTACCGCTTTTAATTTATACTCTTCTTCCTCGGCAATAAAAAGTCTACCAAGTTTCGATTTATGTATTTATTACAAGACATTTACATATATTTGCTAGGAAAAACGAAATTTGCTAAAGGAAATAAAAACCTGATGATAGTTGTTTATTATTATTATTATGGAGAAAAAAATGATTTGTTAGATATTTCTGATACGTTGTAAATTTTAAAAATTTCGCTTTCCTTTTTTACCAGCAGTTAAAAGAATGAGCATGTATTTATGTAACAAAAAAAGTTTGATTTCAAACCTCGTTAGAAAGAATTTGTGAACTTTATGAAAAGCTTAATAAGCAAATGAAGGATTCTAAATCGTATATCTAACATGATACAATGTTTAATCAGTTCGTCAAAATATTACTCACTGATTATACTTTTAATTTTTTCAAAGAAAAGTGCAAAAAATCTCCCTTTTTAGTATTCTCAAAACTTTAAAAGCTGTCATTCAAAATGACGGATGATACAGTTTATTTATTCGTCAACTACAAACTGCATCAAGTTAAAAAAATGATTTCAATATAATCACTTAATTCCCTATAAATATTTTCATACAAATAATGTCATATTTTCCTTGATCAATAAGCAGTAATATATACTCTCTTTTATGAACTAAAGTAAATACAATAATTTTTAAATAATTTCATAATAGATTTATTCATTGATTTTATCAAATAACTGCAAATATGAAAATTTTTAAATTGAAGAAATTTTTTATCCTTTCGGGCTTCACTTCCCTTTGTGTTTGATTACAACTTTCAGTATCAGTTACTTAAGCTTTAAGATTATAGCTAACATTAAATTATAGCATTAATTGTACTTCCTGCTTATGGAAGTATGAAAATATATTTTTGGAAATTACAGGCATTAATTTATGAAATAAAAAGTTCTGAATATTCTTTTTCTGAAACAATAACTCTGATTCACAAGAGAAATAAAACTATATTTATTGTTCTCTTAATACGGAATAAATCAAATTTTTCCTTTTATTTCCGTCCTAAACATTTCATGACTTTTTATCTCTTAAAGTATTATCAAACTAGAACAGTCGTAACAACTCTCTCAATCACATAAAAATGCATATTAGGCAAGTGATTGTCGTTCATCTTCCTTCTCAAAATCCTTGACATTTTGTATCTTCTTACTCAATCCACAAAAAGTGAAATGTTGAATAGACCAGTGACTCAGTTTCCGATTATAGTTTCGTTTTAATATTCACTAGAATAGAAATGCTGGCACGTCACAGCTTAAATCGTACCTTTCCAAGCATCCCACTCAAGTCTTTATGAGAAATTTATCACTTGCAATGAAAGTGAAGGCGATATTTTGCAACCAGATCCAATTTAAGAAAGGCATTCAATCTGTCTTATAATAAATAATAGTAGCAGTTGATGAATTTAATTTATCTTATATTAACAATAGCAAAAGAAAATAAACATAGAATGTATCATCTATTAACTTTCTCTATATCATAGAAATACCATTTATTAACGTTCTCTATATCTCAGAAATATTATTTATTAACTTTTAAAAAATTATACAAAATTAAACAATAAATTTTAAAAATTACCGTTAATTTTAATTTTGAGAAATCAATTAGTTTCTGGATTTTTCAATTATTTTCTTTATTATATTTTGAACTCATAGATAGGAACCCTTGGCTACGAAATTTGCTAACTTATTCCTTTCTGTAAAAATTAATTTGAGGATACTTGAAACTCATTTTACGGATATTTTTTCAATATTCGAAATAATGTAAATTTGGGGACTTTAATGGCTTGAACTGCTGATCTTAAAGCGCCTCTTCTACTAAGATGAATGAATACGTATAAATTTTTCTTCATAATCTTTGTATTTACATCCACAATTGTTTTTGTTTTCAAAGAATCAATGTTAGCATAAAATTCAGCTAAACAATTATTTTCGGAAGCACGTTTACAAATTCTTGAATGGGTCACTGTGTTACACTTAAATTGTTTTGCAACTAACAAAATTACATCTTTCTGTAACTTTTCACTTTCCTTTTGATGTGTCAAGAACTGTACAATTGCAACTAGATCCTTATTTGAAAACTCTCTTTTTTCATTTTATTTTTATAATGGGTTGATATTCAACTGAAATAAAACAATTGATGTCGATCAATGAAATTAGAAAATATTTATAATTCATAGTTATTCGGTTGGTCTACAAACTGAAAAATGTGTCAAAACGAATGAACACATGTAATGGAACAAAATTATTTTTAATGAAGTTTTTGAAATTTTGCGCCGAAATATAACTTGTAACTGCATTCGCCAATAATTCCCCTTTAAACGTTCACTCGTCATTATTATTTTGCGACAGGCGCACTATGAAATAAAACAAAAATTAGCTACGGCAATCATTTTACTTTAATAAGAAAAGTTTATATAAATAAAAAAATATATAAAGTTTCCTCCGAGACAGCAAAAGAAGAGATCAAAGTCAAAGTTACGCCAGCTGAACAAATTTTATAAGAAAAAAAAACATCTAGCAATGATTGAAAATAGAAAGATCTTTGATATCAGACTTTTTTTCACAAATGGATGTAGTTAAAAGAAATTTCCTCAAGTATTTGATATACATTAATCACGGAATCGATTTCATCGAGTAAAAAGTTGTAATCATAGTCAAATTCAGTCTAGGCTTTGATTTTATTTGCAAGCGAATTATATTCATTATAAAATCAATTCCAGAAAAAAACAAAAATTCATGTCCTTCATTCCTGCTTCATTTGTACGAAAAAAATCTTATTTAAGTTTGTCGTATAAATATATTTTGTGTATTAAAATTTAAGCAACTATGAAAGGAAAAAGCTTATACAATAACCAAAATACATGTCATTAAGCTGAAACAATTTCCATACTGAAACTTTTCGTATTAACACCAGATTAAAGTTATATTTAAAATATATTGAGCAGCCTAAAACACTATCATACTTTCATAATATTATTTAACCCATTAATTAGTTGGCATACATAGTGTCATTTGGCAAATCTTATGGAGTTTCTAATCAGTGCAACAACGCTAGGGAGACGTGTAGGGGCGGATAAATAAAATTTCTATAAACAAAAGTTGTTTTTTAACAGTATTGCTACAGTAAAAGTGGTAAATTGTTGAATTGTAAAAACATTGATTTTCATCTTGCAGTTTTTATCTCTTCTCTTTTTAGTATTTATTTGTTTTTAAAGAAACCCCTACAATTATATAGAAATCAAGAAATTCTCGGCACAGGCATTCCTATTAAACCTTATGCCCATTTTTATCGTTCTAATCGAAATGATGCTGAATGACATCTATAAAAATATATGCTTAAAACATAAATAGACGAAAAGCTAACAAGCTGAAGTTTTTGCATTTTAATAAATTTGAAGGATTTCGTAACTGAGTGTAAAACAGGCTTAGCAGAAGATAATAGTGCGTGGGTTTTCCCCCGTTTAAAGAAGAATTACCTGTTGGTTTCTATGGCAATAAAGTAGTAATTTTCTTTGCCATCGTAGTGTTGGAAAACAATGCTTACCGAAAAGGTTCCGTTTCTGCTACCTGTTGAGCTGTTAAAAAAAAAAACATTAATGCGCATACATTACATGCACAAAGTGTAATCAGAAGATCCATATCTTCTGTGGTCATGCTAGTAAAGATGATAAAATTGATAACTTGCGCACTCTTTGTTTCTAAACTATAAACTGCTCAAATAGTAGCGTTGCCCAGATTTTTTTATACTTTGCCTAAATAGCATTTGTCATTCTATAAAATACCTAAGTGTCATTTAAATTCCAAAGGAAAATATATAATATTCTCGAATTTCATACTTTGCATTCTATAAACTGCCTAGGAATTCTATAGAATGCCGGAGCTTCATACATTGCCGGTAATATGTATATAAATATATCTACAAAGATAAATTCATTATTTATTTTATGTACATAAAAACTCAATAAAGTTATCAGTTTCTGTTGTTTGGTAAATTATCAATTTATTATCTAATGTCTCATGGCAACTTTGAGAAAGCGCTGACTCTGATCTTTAGAAAATTAATAGATACGATGCTTGATCACTCTGAATGTTCGGATAAAGCTTACAAATCCTAAACCTGGTAATCTTTACACTACTTGTTTTGCAGCTGGTTACCCTGAGAAATTTGGAGTAAAATACACCTGCGTTTTAAGATAAAAATAATTACAATAATGATGATAACGCAGGTTAAAATCGATGCTTACTAGCCAGAAGGTTCTATCAGAAATTGACTGTTAAGAGGTATGTACCCTTATTCACTTTCTTCTTCCAAGAAATTTCGAATTTTAATAAATTTGAAGGAAATATTAAAACATCCGTTGAAATGTACCTAAAATAAATATGTTGCATTTAGATAAAATTCATATTTACATGTAGAAAAATTGCCATATCCTTTTGTATAATACGGAGATTTAAATAACTTTAGCTACTCGGTGTCAATATAAACGCTAATTTTTAACTAATCGTCAATAATGAAAAGATTCAATTATATGCAAAATAACTTGATTTTTAATGACTTGCAAATCCCTAGCATTTTTTTGAAATTTTCATAAATTATATTAAGAATAAATAAACGTGAAATACTGAGAACTGATATAGATTGTTTTCTGATAAATATTAATAACTAATAATAGACTATTTTTGAAATACAAAAAAAATCTGTATTTGTAAAGTACAATATTGTCTTAAATAAATCAGCATTTTTATTTCCAAATGTCCATAACGAAACAGAAAAACCGCTATATTTTTTTATAATCTATATTCAAGTTTATGGAGCTTCAAAACCTGATTTTTACTAAAGAAATTCAAAATATAATTTTCTAGAAACTTCTTTTCATAAAATTTTTTTCTCTTTCCTGAATAAATGTATCATAGTTGAAAATTGTTATTATTATTTACAAAACAAATATAAGACTCAATTTTTTATAATAAATATTAAATTATAAAAAAGAATTTTACTTTCAAATTAAGTTATCACGTGCATTTAGCTTTTATGAAACGACCATACATTACAATTTTTTTTTAAATATAAATACTAAATTTTGAGACATTTCTTTTTTTAATTTCATAATTGATTAATTGAATTGATTAATTTCATAATTGATT